>VUQR01031127.1:0-26526 GCA_015108515.1 Hemichromis elongatus
CAATTCAATTTTATTTATATAGCGCCAAATCACAACAACAGTTGCCTCAAGGCGCTTTATATTTTACAGTAGATCACCTAGAATAACATGCAGAGAAAACCCAACAATCATATGACCCCCTATGAGCAAGCACTTTGGCGACAGTGGGAAAGAAAAACTCCTTTTTAACAGGAAGAAACCTCTGGCAGAACCAGGCTCAGGGAGGGGCGGCCATCTGCTGCGACCGGTTGGGGTGAGAGAAGAAAAGAACGGGATAAAGACATGCTGTGGAAGAGAGGCAAGGATTAGTAACAGGTACAATTTAATGCAGGGAGGTCTATTAACACAGTGAGTGAGAAAGGTGACTGGAAAGAAAAAACTCAATGCAAACATTTCATCATTACATTTACTGCTTCCTTTGGCAACTGAACAACAAATTTCCATATCCTCGCCACTGTAGTTCACCTATGTGCTTTAAAAGACATGCTCCTATAACATATGCTTGAAATATTGTTCCTCAAGGCTCTGGATAGTATTATTGTATTCATCCTCAAAACCACACACTCCTGTTGTATTAAACACAACTTAGCCTACCAATGAAAAATAAATGTTGCTAGAAGCTGAAAAGCTAAGCTCAGTTAATAGTTTTATACATCACAGACTCAAGAAGTCTTCCAGCTGCTTCTGCCAATAAAAAAGCATTATTATTAACATTTTTGTTATTTATTATAAATTAAACAAGTTATATAAAACAAGTTATATTTCTCATTTTGGATAATTATCTGCAACACCCCATGATTTCCAAATATAATTACAAAATTGATTGGTTACATCACAGGATAGTTTTCCACCTTGCCTCAGTCCAGCTTAAAGTAGTTGAGGCCCAGCTCCTAACTTTTTATTTTTCTTTTGCATGGTAAAGGTTTAACTGACATTTGCAGATGCAGTGACAAAAAGTGTTCCCTGACAATGGTTTTCACTACAGAATGGTGTCTGTTTTTAATGCTATGCTTCGTGAGGGCCCCTAAATTCTTGGCAATTTTATGCTGAGAAATGTTATTCTTACATTATTGAACTATTTTACCACACTGTCTTTCACAGTGTGGCAAACCGCACCCCATCTTTACTTCTGAAACAGCCAGCCTCTCTGGGATGCTCTTTTAATACCCATGTTTAATACTCATGTTACTAATTTGCCAGATTAGTTGTCAGATGTTCCACCAGATGTTCTCTGCATTGCACAACTTTTAATTGCAACTGTCCCAGCTTTTTAGAAACATGCTGCTGGCGTCAAATTCAAGAGTATGTTTTTAAAACACACACACACACAAAATCACTGTCATTTATTAATATTTTACAGTGTGCTGACATTTTTGGTAACATGAAGGTAAACTAAAATTGTTGAAAACACTTCCCTTTGCTTCAGTCCAGATATTTCATGCTTTTAGCAAATGTGGATTTCTATTAGACACCGAAGGCACTGAGTTTACCATCAGTAACCGTATATTGAGTTATACTTTAAGAGGTCTTACAGTAAAGTGATTCACATTCATTATCAAGACGAGGTCTGCTAATGTTCACCCTAATCCTTCCTTGCATTCCCTGCCCAAACAGCAGCTGCAAAATGATTTAATCTCTCAAAGGCGTAAGGGTTGAAAATCACAAATTCCTCAGTACTCATTTTGTAACTAGCCAAAATATGTGGAATAAACACACAACTAAATCAACTAAAACAATAAAATATGCACAAGCATTTTTGACTTAATGGCTAAAGTTTGCCAAAGAAGATCTGCATCGTCCCACCTGGGACGTACTCATGCCAGGTGAACTTGGCGTGAATTCAAAGGTGACCATAATCACCGTGATACAATGAAAACATATTTTAGCACCTACTTCGACAGATCTGATAAAAATTCATTTTAAATTGAGTACAACGTTAAGAGTTAAGCATTTCCTTTGAAAGCTTAGCAAACATAAAAGGAATGGCAAACACATACACTAAGTCAAAAAGCACCTAAAACCACCTTAATATGACTCTTTTACTGCATCTGGATAGGCTTTAGCACGTCAACCGAGGATCATGGATGCTGTTTCTCATGAGGTTTTGGAAACCACATTATAGTGCATTGAGACATTTCAAAGCAGAATGATTTAAAGAGGTGAAACGATGACAGAAAACTCAGAGGGAACGTTAACAATCAACAAAAAAATATGTACAGATGTGCAGCCAAAATATGAAGTGTAAAGTTTTTTCTCTCCACATATGGAGTACGCAGTGTGGATCTGAGCAGGGTAAAGAAAGATCATGTCACCGCAATATTTTGTTCTTATAAAAAAATCATCAAGGGTGATTTGTATGCTAAGACAGGGCAATACAAGATATCCTAAAATTTTAAGAGCATATTTCAGTATGAAGTAGATCCTAAAAACTTAGTAAGACATTTTGTCTTTTGTGATCTTCAAATCAGCAAATTAAAGTTTAAGGTTGCAAAGGTAATTATTTATGTGGCAAGGGAATTTTTTTCTTCCCAGGCTCAGCTCATCCAACTCAATTAAATTCAGTTTTATTTATAAAGCACCAAATCACAACAACAGCTGCCTCAGGGTGCTTCATATTGTAAGGTGGACCCTACAATAATACATACAGAGAAAATCCATGTCTGATGGTTTTACTTGATAATATGTCGCATTTCTCTCTCTTGCTTTCACTTACTCTCTTGCTCTTGATCTGAAGAGCTGGAAAATAGAAAACCTAAAAGTTAAACCTCTGATCTTGTAAGGTTAAACATGAGGTGAAAGCTACATAATAATCCAATTGCCGATCCATGATCCAAGTTGTGACAAAAAGCCTGGAATTCCATAAATATACCAAGATGATGCATCAACATTTTCAACTCTATGAACTACAATGATTACTTGATGAAAAACCTCTAGAGAGAACTCCTGATATAAGTGATCCACAAGAGCTATGTTTACAGCCATAAATCACCTAAAATGATTTTCAAGAGATCATTGTGAAATTAGTTGACTTAAACACAGTCTAACTCTCTCTTATGACAGGCTCCACAATTTTTTTAAAAAGACAAAATTATTATTATTATTATATTAAAATTATATTTATTATATTTTTTCTTGAAAAATGCATGAAGATAAATCAATGAATCAATGAATTAATTAATTAATGAACATCTAAACGAACAAATTAATGGCCTTTAATTCTGGTAATTGGATATATTTGTCACGTGGTGCTGAATGGAAAGCTCCTTTAAAATTTATTTTTCATGCTACAATATTCTGTGTTTTCCCTTCCCGATATCAGTAAAAGGAGAAATCTTGTTATTGCTTGACTTGAATGCCAAATCTTTATTACTGCAATATATGTAGTTTAGACTGTTGATTGTAATCCTAACTTTGTTTAAGCATTAAAAATAATTATTATTTTTAAGAGTTCTGAATCAATCTGTCATGGAAATGAAAGCTTTATAACCAAAGTTCTCATTTTAAATACATTTCTCAGCTTGAACATCTGTTGTGTAGAACATAGTAGAAAAAAGTGGTTTATTTGCATTTCTCTGCAAGTTATAAGTAGGCATTGCTTGATGACTGGTTTCCACACCTTTAGACATTACAAAGCTTTTATAAAGGTGGAATTCAGTGAGTAAATCACTTTAAATTTGATTTGATGTCACTTAATGCTGACCATGAACACCACAGCTTCTCTGCACCAGTCCGACATACTGCATTATTGTTGACCATGATGCTGCAAATTATTTAGATTATTACACATAAGTCTCCCATTATATTTGATTCCATTTATCAAATGTCACTGAGCAGTTCTCTCTCTCTCTCTTTTTGTCTGAGTGAAGTTATCTCACTACCAGCAAGATTATAGTCCAAACCACACAGAAACAGTTTCTGTGTTTGCTCGTATTTGTTGAGCTGAAATGAGCCGTTGCATTTAAAATTTCCTGCCACTTAAAAAACTACTACTCACTTTGCCTTTTCCTCTTTTATAGTTGTTAGATTCTGTTATTGGTTCCTCCACTTAGGTTCAAATCTTTTGAAGATATGTACAGATGTGAAATAATAACTCTCATCAAATGCGTTAAGCCTTAAATATAGACCCTATTTTGAAAATATAAGCAATGGAAAGGACAGATTTGTGTGTTAAAATGTAGGTAATAAACTACAGATACCTGAAATTCCACCTAAATACAATAATGAAATATTTGTACTTTGTTACTTCCCACCTCCCAAATGGACCTGTGTTTGAGTGAGTTTTCATACAGCCATGAAATGGGTTTCCTTTTGGCTTTGCACACTTCTAACTATCTTCTAATTTTGTGGCACATCTCTACTTCAGTGACATAACACATGTGTTAAAAGACACTGATGTTATAACTTTCAAAACAGTCATAATAGAAACCCAGAGAATCCAGGGTTTCCTGCCCAGCCATAAACCACTTTGCTTACTCAGAGATCTACAAAGATTACCCCCACCTCAACAGGCCCATACCCACTCTTTTCTCTCTCCTGTTGCTCTCCTTTACACATGCAGCTCATAATTGATGCCTTGTGCGCAGGACGAAGAAAGAATCATATCAGCACAGTATTCTGTTACTAGAAATGTTACATCATCCCAGATGATTTGTAGCTTAAGGTAGAGTAACATATAATGTTTCAATGGTATTTGACTGATTATATTACAGGTAAATAGTCCTAACTATGTGTCAGTTTACTTTTGACTTGCACATTAATCAACTAATATCAACTAATAATTATTGTTTCTCTTCATCTGTTCATACCTTAATGTGTCTAGAAAAAAAAAAGTTTTTGCTTTTTGTTGAATCCTAAGCTTTTGTTTTTTTGCCTTAGATGTTGTTTTTCTAACTAGAAAAGCAAAGATTTTGGCTTATTTCTTGACCACATAGACACTAATACCACTTAATGATAAAAAATCTTCCAAAAATATCCCAAATTCATACACCAGCAGCTCTGTAAATCTTGTACAAAAGTGTACACAAATTTAAAATCCACTGTGGATTGCACAGCAACAGCTTGATTGTATTGCTCTAAATGTATTGTAGAGATAACCTAACCCTAAATTTAGCTTACGCAGTATATATGGTAAACCTCGTGCCAAGAGAAATCAGCTGAATATGAACTACAGACTCAACAAAAAAGACTTTTAGCTAATAAGGACATCTTCACAGTTAGCTTGCTGTGCACACATTTATACTCGAAGTATAGTATTGACAAAGGTTTTTTCTTTTTGTGTGTGTGTTTCGTGGTTGGAGAAATTACAGTATTATAGTTGCACAGAAAAACCCTATTGACCTCGCTGCTGTGTCACATACTGAGTGCATTATGTAATTTACGTACCACCAAGGTGACCCTTGAACACAAGGTTATGCACTTTGACAAGAATCACATTTCTTCTGCCATCACGTTCCCTCTACACAATTAGACGTGTGTTAGTAAGTGCATGTTAAGACTGAAAGGCTCGCAAAATGCTCACAACGAGAGGCACACGGGAATGGCTTATCTGTCAGTCATTCACCCTTTATTTTCTCTCAAATACACAAAAGTAGAGGTTTCTTTTACCATAATACCAGCATATTATTATAAATAGCCAAAGCAAAAGGAAACTAAAACAAGAAAAACTGTGAATTAAGATTAAGAAAAGATTGCGAGGTTCAGATTATTTTCCAATTTCAACTACACTTTGAATAACACTGGACTTTCCCAGAAAATCCAATAATTTGAGGTTTTGGAAAATAAGCTCAAATTTTGTCATTTTAACACTGCATTAACTATGTGGTTTGAAGAGGAAAATAAATCTGTTCTTCTTGCTGTTCTTCTCTGATAATCACATTTTCTGTGGTTCACGTACACTAGGTACACATTTAATGCGAAACATAAAGAAATTTTTCGCCCTATCACAGCTAAAACCAGCCCCTCTTCCCCCGGGACACTGAATTGGATAAGCAGAAGATGATGATGATGGATGGATGGATGGATGGATGGATGGATATAAAGAAAGTAGGTAAACCAGGTGGTATCCTGTTGAGCTAATCTGTCAAATAACTGGCTCTCATTGCTGAGGTTTCATGCTGTTGTAATTATCGTTATTACAAATGAAAGAAAATTAAATGTAATCATGTGGAATCTAAATTGTAAATGTTGGATCAATTAGATTTTATTAGATTTATATTCTCTACAAGGTCCGTATGTGGTGGCACTCTTGCATGTTAAAAAAAGCAAAAGTCAACTTAATTTAACCAGACAATCAGATCACGAACAGTTCTCACATCAAACATAGTGAGATGTTTTCTTTCTGGCCACACCAAGGCAAAACATCTAACCTTCACCTCATAGAAAACAGTTCAAGGATCATTCTCTGAGTTGTCTGTTCACACTCACACCCACACCCACATACACACACTCTCACACTCATATTTTTTGAAGACACATGGTTAGGAAATTATGGTAAAGCTGAGGGAAGAATAACAGCACAGTGCCCCAGTGGCCTGGTTCTCATTTTGAAATAATTTTCAGTAATTTCCATCACCATGGAAGTCAGCAATAAACTCACGGGGTTCACTTTTAAATTGATCTGCTCTGTTGCAGAGGCTGTTAGCTCTGTTTTTCGCAACCCCTTTGTGCCTTTTTTCTTTCTTTCTTTTTAATCACTTAAATTACAAAAAGGAACCATAAACAGGGTTTGTTTTTTTCTATTCAAAGAAATCTGACTTTCTCAGAAAACAAATATCCATTTATTTGTATTTATTAGTTAATCAAGTGTCAATACTATCAGCATTGAACAAGAAATCACATTTGTTGAAATTATATTTATGTTTTACACAAGACTTTTAATTTGAATGTTTTCTTTTGCTTTAAAGAGGAAAAAAGTATCTGTCCATTACATCATGTAGAGAGAAGGCTCACCCAGTTTTAAAATGAACTTTTAGCTCCAAATAACCCTAAAAAAATTGCTTTCAGGATGCCAATAAAAATCAAACCTTTAGTCTCAGTCTTAGACACAGACAAAAGTTTGGCATGTTTTATGGACAGAAGAAGGTCAGTGCCTTCAAAAACAACCCTTTGAGGTAAGGAGCGTGCGTTTTTTTCTTCTGTGTGTTCCGTGATGTGTTTCTCATACTTTTTACAACCCTTTTGTTCGTCTGCCACACTTTCACAGTTTGATTTTTTACTAAATGGATTTGCTCTGACTGTCCAACTGCCATAATCCAAAAGAGAGATGGTTTTAGATCAAAATGGTTTCTAATTTGCCTTGACCTGCGACTCTTTTACAATTTGGTTTAGGTTTTCTTTTTTTTTCTTTTTAAAAAGGAGCTCCAGCATCTGCATGTTTTCCAGGTTTCAAAATCTGAACATTGCTGGAATATAAAGTATTTGTCTTTGGAACATCTATCATCACCATTAGGTTGCAAACAAAGGAAACAAATGCTATAGTCATTTTTATTTTTCATGTTTTATTTATTTGTTTATTGTTTTTATTTTACCTTTAATGTGAGGAGTGTATTTGATAGTGTTACCTTGAGATAAATTTATATTAAAAATAGTATTCGTCTTTGTCTTTGTACCAAAAACTGTCAATGCTATCAATCAAAAAAATATGTTGTCGAATGTTTTAAAAAAAATTAAGGTTTGTGTGTGTGTGTGTGTGGTGCCCCTGTAGGGAAACAAATAGGTCATCATCTGTGTGTTTTTGTTCCCGTGGCTACAGACTATGCAGAGGTAATAATAATAGTTTTAAGTGTGAAGGGTTAATAAGAACAAAGATCCATTAAAACGGAATATTTTTAACGCTCGTCAATTATAACCATGAAAAGAGGAATGCATGTTGTGCCTTTATAAAGGCTGGAAAGTATACTTTTAATTATTGATTCCAACATCAAACCAGTTTTCCATCAAAACAACAAATCAAATGCTCACAGAAAGTTTCCAGACCTTTACTGCAGCACAGTTCACTTTCACACCGCTGGTTCATATGTTCAGCCTGTTTCAAATTCTTATGTTCACTAAAATATGTGCATCAAACCTCCATAGTGTTTCCATTTTTACAAGCACAGTGGGCTTATTAACGCCAAACACTGGTGTCTGATACTGCTGAAACATGCTGATGAAAATCTGATTACAAAGAAAATGTGCAGTAAAACCAAACCAATGAGCTAAATGGGTCTTAAAAGTTTGTGCAGAGCTTCAGAATTGGTTAGAGTGCATTGTGTGTGTCCATTTCATTTTACACAACAGCTGAATGCAGTGGACCTTTAAGTTTAAATAACTTAATGGTAAAAAATAAAAAAAATAAAAAATAGTAATGACATGGAGTGTTAATGAATGTGTTCATAAGAAAACTCCTGAGGTTTTCAGCGACACACACCTCTAGGGAACTCTCTGGGGAACAATTAAAAGCTGTTTCAAATTTCAGCTGATTTTCCAGTTGAAAATAAAAGCTTATATTTGTTAGTACTAAAATCTTCCAGCTTTTCATGAGAATCAAATACTAACAAAACCTAAAGGTGGGGCACCAAATATGAAGTTCAGTGTTTTAAATTTTCAAGGATGTGATTCAAAGAGTATTAAAAAATGTTGCAGTGTGATTAAGCTGCAAATACTTAAATATGCATTAGATAAAATCATAAGGACTGTATCTGAAATTATTGTACACTTCAAAAACTGAATATAAAATAAAAACACAAAATACTGCAAAATCTTTTACTTTTTAAGAAGAGAATCAAATTCATTTAAATCCACAGTTTTTGCAATGTTACAGTAATTTTATTTTTTGTGTTAATAATCATCTAGGAAGTACTATTTAAAGTGATTGACCACTTGACTAAAGTAGTGGTGCTAGATACCACTTCTATAAAACATAGAAAACAATAAGAGTAAAACAAAAATCCCCAGAAGACCACATAACAAAGTTCAGGCTCTCCAAGAAACAACTCTTAAAGAAGCTAAAGTTCAAAGGTAAGCTTCCAGATAATACTAGTATGGCTCAACCTTTTGTTTGTGTTCGGACCCAGCAATCTGGGAACTGAGAGCGTTTTATCTCTCTCATCAGTGTGAGCGAGGCAGCTTTAAAAGAGAAGACGGGAGGCTTCTGGCAGATTTGGGGTATGACTTCAGGAGGATAAATCAGCCAGACAGTAGTTTTAATGTCTGTGTCTCATCTATCATCTGCCATCTGGGGCTACTTTGCACTGCGTGCCTTTTATCTGTTAGTTGTTCCACAGGTAGATATAAATTATTCTAAATGGCGTGTTTGTGTTTATAAACGTGAACAACGTTTTCTGAACTTCCTTTAGAATTCAAATATATTTAAATGAAAATTTCCAGGATTTTTATAAAAAGATCTGATTATTGTTTTTTTTCCCCCTATATTAGAGCACTACAGCCAAGCCACTGTACTACAAATTGCTGATATTTCACCTCTCACATGTCAAGTTTTCAATCCAACTCCACTGAACAAAGGACTGAGCTGGACAGAATTTGTAAAAAAGAGCAGCAGGAGGAGTTTCTTGTAAATAGCAGCTTTATTACATTCCCGCCATAGCTTATGGCCAGTAACTACACAACTGCTATATAAAGAACTAACATGTCTTAATTTCTGTTCTGTCACAGCATGCTTAAAGATATAGTTATTGAAAGAGAGAGAAACAGAAAGTCACAATTTTGAAACAGAAAACTTAAAATCTTAAATATAACCTTTGTACCTCATTGTTAAGATTTAATTGCTGTTACACGGCACATTTTATACATGTTTTCATGTTCTGCAGAGCTCCACTGAGAAGCTGAAAATAGATATTTCCAACATATCAAGCTAATAATACTGGCCCAATTGTCAGTAAGATCTCCAACAAACCAGAGAACAGACACAGGTAGTATTTATTACCATCTCCTGCTGCTCTGTTAGGTCAAGTCTATGTAAAGAGACAGTAAGAGGAAGCAGACCAACCAGATAACGTTATCCAGCGAAATGTTCTTTAGAAAAATTCTGATGACTGCTGCTGTGTGGTCATTAAAACTAATCAGCAGCTATAAGCGTGTTTGAATCTTATTCAAATGTTTGGCTGCTCAATGATGTACTCAACATTCCTGAATGACTGTTGCTCCCATTCTTTAAGTACAAGTAAGCTTAAAGAAAAGACCAAAATCAACAACCTGTCTGTCTTCTCACACTGTTTAGCAACCATCATTAAAATAGAAAGGAAAGGTGTGTTTATTGAGGACTATATTAGATTACAGAAATTTCTGAGAGCAAATCCATAAAGAACCAAATGTAGTACAAATAAAGTGTGCTTGATTTGTAATAAATTTAAAGCAACCTGCCACCTGGTGCAAAAGTTCAAAATAGTTCTTAGACATGACAGACGAATAAGCGATTAGGCTCTACTCTATTTTATTTGATCATTGTATAGAAACATTTAGATAAACACAAAATATAACTTGTTATCCTTGTAATTGTGTTAGGAAATCTCCTATTGAAAGGCAACATCTCCCCTGATGTACAAAAGTAACTGATTTTCAACTTTGCATTAGATCATTAACTTTAATCCCTAATCTTGAAATATTGCCATTGTTTTGGAATTATACATAGACAAGACAAGCAAAGGGGGGGAAGAAGCTTTTTTCTTAATGTTTTCAACTCTTCATTGTTTCTACGAGTAATTTCTTTGTCTGTTGTGAATACGTGTATGAAAATTCACTATATTCATACTGTCGCACCAGATAGCGTCCGCTGTTGCACTGTTACACTCACTACTTTGTAGGAGTTTCAGTTTTGTTATGGATACAAAGTGCAAGGCATGCAATACATCGGTCCATAAAAAACAGCCTATTTACTTTATTCAGTGAAATGAATGAGAAGCACTGTTAAATGAGTTCTGGATTCAGAAAGAAGAATAGAAAATCACATCTATTCTTTGGGCTCACTAATCCTCTGGAAGCCTCTGGAGTTAATTTGTTCACATGTTTATGAAACTGCACTTTTGTATGAAAATGAATGGTTAAAAGAAAGAGATGTTCTGGTTATCTGACTGTGTTATTAAGTACCTTGATAATATTTAATTTTTTTTAATGCAGTGATCAGATTTGTGAGGCATGACTTCAATCAACCATTAAGTTCATGATTAAATGAATCTGTTTCTCCAGAATGGCCCCTCACCATAAACATCATGCACTGTAACACTGGTTCCCAGATGGCACTGACTTTAACTTGCATTTATTGTTTAAAGTTTTTTTTAACATACTAATTATTAGGTGCTAATTTCTTAATTATTATTTCTATTATGATTAACTTAAATGATAAATTATAATTTTTTTTCTCTATTTAACAACTGTGGAAATAAAGATAAGAGAAATCATGTTGAAAAAAAATATGCGAGCGCAATGACACATTTATTTTCACTCTTTTAATGTTCTGAGCACGATCGTACTCAGCATCCGCAGTTTTTCCAGTAGTACAATACATCTTTAATTTTTCTGAATGTGCTCTCAAAATTTCCTACACTCTAGGTTGCAAAAATTCAGTTTAATATTGAGTAAGAATTTTTTTTTGAGTAAGAATGTTTCTTATAATATAAAATATATATTAAAATATATAATATATATTAAAATATATATTATAAATTAAAATATATATTATAAATTTTTAAATATATTAAAATATACATTATACATTATATATAAAATTATATATAAATTAAAATATTGTATATTTCATTATTCATGTGTACTGTTATACATATATATTCTGTAGGGTTATTATTGCAATATATTTAAAAAGGAAAATGAATTGGAGAAATTGATCCTTTATGCAATCTCAGCAGCTTAGACTCACAACTTTACATATGAATAGATAATTCAGTCATCAGTGTGCTGATGTGCTGTTGCTTTGGAGGCTCTACTGACTTTTCAAAAAGACTTTTAATGAAAATAGAAGTACTATTGATTATTTTTTTTTACCTTTTATTCATTCATTTCACTGAATATGTCAGAACGATGATCACTGACAGCCACCAATAATAGACCAATACTGTATAGTCGATAGATGGAGCCCTGAGAACACGGGCGCTCTACCGGAAAACAATCAGGAAAACTGCTCTTGTTGTTTCACTTATACTTCGCTACAGATCTTACCATGAACGCACGTAAAGATGTAATTCGGTCCTCAGTTACAAGTGACTACTTGATCAGTGTCAGTATTTTAGCATTAGTGGTCCGAAACGTCACAAAATAATCAAAAACACTGAAGACTTAGCCTGAACAGTGACTAATTTGTTTTTCATTATTGGTCCAAGATTTTGATTTCAACCATGTAACGATATTGTGCCCATTGTATTTTACAGGCCACAGCTGGGGAAATCCTGCTAAAACAATTGGCACATGGGAAACAACATTTGAGGAATTTTTTTCACAAGCTCATAAAGGATGACTACGGCCGAATTCACGTTTGTGACTTAAAATGGGATTGAGGCAAAACAATCATAATAAAGCATATTATGAAATTTCTCATACATCAGTGATCCAGGTCTTTGAGCCTCAGATGTCTGTGTTATACTTTCTTTTCCGTGTCTTTCCAGCGCTCAAACAATTTCATGGAACAGTTCAAACAAAACAAGATAGGAAGAAACTCTATTTGTCTTACCTGTGTTTGCCAGGCCAGCTGTCTGATAGTATGTCACGCTTTCAGTTTCTTGTTTTTTCTTATTTCTCGTTTGTCTGCGCTCCTCTTTCCTCCCCTCTTTCCTGTCTTGCTTCACGTCTTTATTTCTCTGCTACTTTTGAGCAAGTCACCACTCTCCTTTTCTCTCCTCCCTCTCTTTTGCCACACTTCACCTCTGATTTCGTCTTTTTTTTTAAAGTATCCTTTATTTCTTGCCTTGTTTAACTTTTTTTCCCCTCTAGCTGTCTTGTCTGCCTTCCTCTTTTTTCTCTCTGTCTGTAAAAGTTTGCCTTTTTTTTTTTTTCGAAAACGTGTTTTTATCCTGCCCTCCTCTGTTTCTTCTTTTATCTGTTCTTAAGGAGCGATACCTTGCTGCTGATAATGAAGACATACAGGGAGGTTTCTACTGAAGGCGGGACCAGTGCTGCAGTGCTTTGGGGGATGGGAAAGGTCACATTATGCAGAGAATGGACAGATAAATGTAAAACAGACCCTCCAGTGAAGTGCTCTTATGGTAGGTGCTGTCATTATAGCCCTCTTATGCATGAAAAGCCAATCATTGGCCTTTTTGGAAATTTTCCTTAAATAACTTTCATCTGTTTTATCTGTCTATGATGTCCGATTTAGGAAAATGGCAATCCGCCAGCCTGTACAGTGTACTTTTGCTTCTGGATGTAATTTTTTGGCATTTAGCGTTCCATTCAGGTCATACAATATAACCTATATCCCATTTCCAGACAACACATTAAGTCTAACTGTAAGCAGGTGCTGACTCTGCTGTATATTCATGCTGTAAAAGTGACAAACTCCTTTCCTCAATTCTGTCATCTCCCTCTCACCACCCCCGGCCAGCTTTGGTCACCCTGAGAGAGTTCTTCCTCCCCACTGTCACCAAGCGCATGCTAATAAGGGGATTCATCTGTTCATTGGGATTCTTTCTCTAATATTTGCAATCGTCACCTTATATAATATAAAGCATCTTACGATGACTGTTGCCGTGAGCTGGTACTTTATAAATAAAATTGAATAAAATTACACCACTTGGCAGCCATCTTTTTAATATTTCATTTAAGTTACATGTGTAACATATCATATCATATCTGATTAAAACTGCTTAAAATGATTGCCTCAAAATACATTTTTAAAAAGCTTTGTCTGCCTATGATGAAAATAATAGTATATGTTTAAAATGGGCTGTAATCATTAAATGATTTATGCAGCATTTCAATAAACCCCTTAAATTAAAGCCAAAAATCGTCCCTTCAAACACATCTCGATTTGAAATCCATGTGTGAAATAAAAAAATCAAAATACAAGCAATACAATTGTCTTACTGACCAAATACTTTTAATGGATTGTACTTCTACTACCACCCATGCATTTGCAGAAATTGCTAATAAATTTAAATTCAGGACTGATTGAGTGCCAGTTTTCTTTCTTATCTTGTCTGTTGAAAATGAAAAGTAAGGTATCACCAAAGATAAAAGGGGAAACATGGAGGAAATGACTGTACCAAATCTTAATTTTTCACAACAGTTATTTGTTATTTATTTTTATTTTCTTAGACAGCATTTTACCTGATTTACTTCAATTTAAGTTGTTGTATTGCTTGGGACCCAAGTAAGGACAGTGTCCAGTTTGAGACTAGCATCTTCTAACTTCACGGGTTGTCTAGTTATTAGGTAAAAAAAAAAAAAAGAGAGAGAGATTTCTGACCTAATATTTAATGTCACAAGTCTCTGTGGCCTTGTAATGTAACCAGTTCATATAACATATGACATAGTTTCTAAACTGCTGACTCTGATTACTGCCTTGTGACAACGTCCACTCAGCTTGCTGGTTGAGTGGACGTTGGTCCAAACATAAGGTCCAAACTTCGTGGGCACCAAATGGATCTACTAAATTATTTGGCTCTTGGCTCTGCTTCCTTGTGGACCAAAGTTTTGGTGAATCAGATGACCAACCAAAGGAGCAATGCCACTCAATTTAAAAAAATATCTATATTTTAGGTTAATTTTGACAGTCACCATAGGCAATGCATCCTGTAAAAAAGTAGAATAAAGTACCAAAATAAAATAGTTATTTTATTTTATATTTAAAAAACTATAGGATATTCATACCCCAAAAATAATGTTAAAAATAAAAATAAAATTAGACAAGTAAGACAGAATATAGAAGTTACTGACAACATTAATTGACTCCTTTTTAAAAAATAATGCTTTTATTTGTTTTTTGTTTTTTGTTTCCATTCTACGTGAATTTCATCCATCCCATTTTAAAACAACAAAATGTATCCATCCCACCTGAAAAAACTGGCATGGCGATTAGTAAACATTACTGTTCTCAAATCTTATGAGTTACTATAACTGACATTGGGAAAACACACAGAGGGGCTACATATAAAGCAGCTGTGTGTGCACACAACAAGGCTTCAAAGACACATATGGTACATACAGCACTTCTGTTGAGATTAAAAAAACAACCCCCCCCCCCACAAAAAAAAACTGACCCCTGCATGTGCCCATTTTGGAAACTGGGAAAACTTTGCAACACAGATGGTTTCACCTTGAACTGAAGCCAGATTTTAATCTCCCTCACAGATTCAATTTCACTCGGACCGGCGGTGTTGGGCCACCCTTTGTGCTTGTAAGACACTAATTACTCTCCTACCTTTCTTTTAAAGGATAAAGACCAAATCAAACCTCGCCAGTTCACATCTGTCTCTCATTTTTAACAAATGATTAAACCACTTTCCTGATGCATTAACACATTCCCAAACTGTGAGAGGTCAGGGTTTGTCTATGTGTATGTCAAACATCAAGAATAACACCAGGCTACATCAGGTGGGAGTTTGTGCGTGCCTTTTCCCACTCATATCTTCATGTGGGTTCATCTCAATCTCATTAATGAAAGAATTAACCGTCATGTTTATCTCAAATAGTGATTGTAAATATCTAATACACCTGAACATAGTTGCTAATATAAATTTGCTTCATTTTTTGGTAGGTGGTGGTGCTTATTGTTTTATATTCAATGTAAATTTTTGTAAGCTACATATGTGGCTATGCTTAACACACACCAAGAATACCTGTGTAATCAGTAAGTTATTTCACTTTAATCTGCCAAAACATTTCATTTATTAGGCTTTGAGACAGAATGATGTAATGTTTGAAAGCATCCAGTTTAAAGGTCTAGAGCTCTGAGGTGCAGCCATCATGTTAAAATAATTTAATCAAATTAAAATATTTGTTTCATTCTGTGCTAAATGGGTCAGATTATCATTAGTATAAATATATTATATTAGTTTTATTTGCAAAAATGTTGCATTGTACGGTTAATTTTTTAAAATATAATTTGCTATCACAGTTGTATCATCATTTGATAATGTTTCTGATTGGATTAGGCTGCACTCACACAGGATATTTAGTGTGAACGAAGAGTGCTGCGATGCATGAAACGCTCATTTTTATGTGTGTGTGTGTGTGAACAAGAAGAAGACTTTGCCTCATCTTCCATTCTAATATACCCCTCTCATCATTCTGTTGCTGTGTTTCAGTATCTTACAACTTTATATAAACTGTGTCCTTTTCTCCTTCCTTCTCATTGTGTATGTATTACAAACCATGCATTGTTTTAATAAAGTATTGAACCTATACCTGGTCAAATGAGTCATGCTTTTGAGATTATTCCAGGGTTTATGATGTCTTTTTTCTACCATGAAGGAAACCCTGACCCTGACCGTAGCTATTTACTTAAATACCTAAGCTACAGCGTATAGCCTGTGTTTCAAAATTACTCTTAAAGTGGAATTAAAATCAGCCCAATGAACTCTCAATTGCAATTAAACATGGTCCACATTATTATGTTAAACCTCTTTGCAACTGAATGGCTAAGTTTATCCATGTATAGTTAATCTTGAAGGACGACACTTGCTCTAACCAGCTGATTCAAATGCCTAAACCCAGCCATCTCTAGTTTAAAGCAATTCTCAAAATCATAAGCCAAAAAGATTATCCCCAAATTACTTAGAAATTAGTGTTAGTCTAAAACAAAATCTTACACCAGAGTAAAAAATTTAACTCAGAAGATAATTTAGTGGGTTTCATGAGAAAATCCAGCCAGTCCGCCAGTTCGATACCTTTGATTTCCCAGTTTAGCAGGTTGTACCTACTGCGGAGACTCAGGTCTTTTGGAGTGAAGGGCCCACTCCTGAAAACCTTCTATGACTCTGTTGTGGCCTCTGCCATCTTTTATGGTGTGGTCTGCTGGGGCGGCAGCATCTCTGCTGGGGACAGAAAGAGACTAAACAGGCTGATCCGAAGGGCCAGCTCTGTTCTAGGATGCTCTCTGGACCCAGTGGAGGCGGTGAGTGACAGGAGAATGGTAACTAAGCTTTCATCCCTGTTGGACAACATCTCCCACCCCATGCAGGAGACTCTTACAGCCCTGAGCAGCTCCTTCAGTGGCAGGCTGAGGCACCCACGATGTGGGACGGAGAGACTTTGCAGGTCTTTCTTCCCCACTGCTGTCAGACTCCACAACAAAGAATCATACACTGACACCACACGTGCAATAAATCCGTTATACGTGCAATACTTTTCACAGTTGTATATAGCACTTGTATTTGTATTTGTATTCTATTTTATTCTATTGTATATAGTATTTTATTTTATTTTATTCTATCCCATTCTGTGCAATCTGTTATTCTTCCTAATGCTGTAACGATGCAAATTTCCCACCTGTGGGACTAATAAAGGTCATCTTATCTTATTTTATCTTAACTGTCTGGACGATGGACACAGACACTCCATGAATCTAATCTTTTAGGTCTACCAACAGTTCGTGCAGCTGCCATCTCAGATTTCACATTCTCCACAGGAACAACATCCAGATCAATATTTAACAGATTGTTTTAGTTGTGAAAATGCAATTGATGGAGTGTTAGGATAGAAAAAGTGATCCCACTATGTGATTTATATTAGAAAATGTACATGCACCTGCATGCACACAGTTCTATGCCATTTATATCTATCAACTTTTGGTAAGGATCCCACACAAAGCCTTACTATAGAGGAGGCCTTGCGGGGCTGCTCTCCAAAAATCATGGTGAAAGGTTTAAAGTTAGAAGATGGCTGGCTCGCTGATCGGAATCAGTCTCAGAAAGACAGCCTGATTTCTGGTCACTCGGGGGGCCACAAATTTAAAAACTGACTTGCCAAAAACAGTTATTGTCTTCCACAGGCTGTTTTGGGAGTTCAGTTAAATTAAAAAAAGGAAAAAATTCAGATGAGGACATGGCACTGAACACAAGTGTCACAGCAGTTTGAAGTTCCTCTCCAAAATTAGCAAAGTAAATAAAAAGGGACATGGACTCTTATAAATAAAGTAATCAAATAAAAACGAAATAAAATAAACAAATCACAAGCTAAACAGTCAGTGAAGCAACGAACTGTGAACAGAGCGTCCATTGATCCTGAGACCCTTTGATGTGTGTTCAGACTGTAACATCAAACTTCTTCAGTAACTAAAGATGTTGGGTCAATGTGATATGTCCACATTATTATAAAGAAAATGTAAACACTGTTCTTGGTTCTCCGTTTCAAATAGCTAGGATCAAAATATGACAGCATTAGACATATTTTTTCTGACACTATATACCTAGAAGATTAACCTAGTATCAAATTATAGTAAAAGTCTACATGAGACTGTCATGCAATTACTCTTTTGACCAGACACAAGTCCCATGAGGTGATATGACTGTTGAAATTTTACCCACGTATATTTTTATGATCTCTACATCTCTTGTACAGTTTTGGTTCTATGCCTCTTTATGCATTAGTCACCAGCCGGAACCTCACTATGCACCAGTATCATCATTTCACATCTCTTTTAATACCTACGGACTGGTTCTTCCTAGCCACCTCTGCACGCTTGTTTTGGCTGTGTCAGCGGAAATTTCCATGTGTGTGAATTGGTCTATTTCCACTGTTTGTATCACTCCTCCAGGATCCTCAGATCCTTATCAGTCAGTGATCTCCCCTGTGAGAAAAAGCTGACTCAGTTTAGGAAGTTTACACATCTGCCTGCTCACTCCTCAGGAGATCAATCAGCTGAAGGACAAATCCTTTGATGTCTCACTTGTCTGGTATAAAATCAGCTAGGAATAAATGCTAATCTGTTCACTGTTGACCTTATAAACTGTACTTCATGTTCCCCTTTCCTGACTCTTTTGTAACCAAACTGTTAATAAATCTCCTGTTGGGTCTTTCTTTCTTTTTGTTAAAATGTGATTGGAATACAATCAGAATATAATATGTCCTGGCATTTCTATACTGTTTCTTTTCATTTTTATTTTCACTATCCTGCATATTAAAAACACCTACAAAATGACTTCATATTTTTGGAAATCCACACCCAACTCTAGGACTCTCTTTCTCTCTGATATACTCCCAAAAAATAATAATCACACACACATATGGTCGCAAAAGTAGTTCAGTTACTGTAATCAGGTATAATGTCTAGATATTAAACTTACTTTACTTCTGGGCCACGTACACTGTACTTTGATCTTAAGTGGGTCAGACCAGTAGAACTCACTTATCTGTCAATACATATTTAATTCCTGAGATAAGTTATAAAAGAAAAAGAAGTGCAATCTCAACAGAACATCCCACTTTTTTCTACATCATAAACAACAGTGCTGTTGTCAGCACTACTCTTTGGGCTTTGCAAAAGACAAAATAAAGTAATGAGAGTTAAAACCGTTTAAACAAAAGGTCCCTAAAAGGGCAAAATGAATGCTCTCCCTCACATTGTCTGAAACCGTCCTGGTTTGCGTCTTTGCTGGGCTGATTGTGGCCCTCGTGCCTTACGTTTGACATCCCTGGTCTAGCTAGACTCAGAAATAGTAGTAGTTATTAAAATATTGTAAACACTGTTGACTGCCTTAGAAAAGAAATATAACCATCATGCGATGTTCCAACTGTACTTTCTGTCAAAAATGCCTTGTCAGACAAATAAAAACAAAACTAACTTGTGTAAATAATAATAAAGTGAGTTTAGTGTTCATGCAAGCAAGAACATTTAAGCAGACCTCCCACTATCCAGAGTGTTTGCATTTCATTTCTCAGATGGTGGGGTTTAAGTGAAAATCCACAGGGGAGGTTAAAGCTGTAAAGCTAAAAGAACTACTAAAGGCCACATGCAGAGTTTTATTCTAAAGAGGAATTATTCACGAGACTGAAAGAGCACGAAAGCCTGCCAAAAATGTTAAAGCAAACTGCATCGTTATAAAATAAGGATTAAAAAGGCTTTTACTTATGTTTAATGAAGAAAAAATGCATGATTGCGGCGAATGATGTCTTTTATAGCTTGTATAATCTCTGAAAGCTTTGTATAGACACCACACATTGTTTCTATGTTGGTCATTTAAATTAAAATTGAAAAAAATCCCCTGAGAGAGAGAGAGAGAGACCATTAAAACCATTAAAAATTACTATTTTCTTCAAAAATTAACGAGAATAATCTGCTTCGCAAGACAAAGCAGTACCTGGAACAGCTGTCAAATACCGTCACAGAGAAGAAGCAGTAAAACATCCGCTCTTTGCATTTTAGTCCTTGAATCCTTGTTATTTTCAAGATGACATGTATGCAGGCTAAAAGCTTTCAACTGGGCTAGACCAGTAAAACTATTGCGTAAGTAAGTAAAAACTATGTAATTTGGACAATGATTAAACCATCAGTCTTGGTCCAAAAATGCCCTGCCAAGTCCAAAAATTATGGCTGTCTTCTCTACAATTGTTACACTGTACACAGTCTTCCATTGTTATTTTTTTTGCCATTTTCAAAATCTATTTCCAGTTTTTGAAGTGACTCCTGTTTATATTCAGACTGCACATAAAAGATGCATTCAGGTTCCAGCTCTGAAAAGTGAATAATAACCAAAAGTGTTTGTAATGGTCAGCAGAGGACATCTAGCTGTGTAGTAACCAATGGCGAACTGGCCCTCGGCTGCCTCGCTCTCTGATCTCAGTAAACACTTTCTGATCAATTAAAGACCTTGTTAGTTTAAGGTTTCCGTTAATCAAATATGATATTTATTTTGTAAGCTACAGATCCAATTAGTGTCCAAAAGTAGGATACAGCAGAGTTATGTCTGTTTATTAAAAGGCCAAGATGGAAACAACAAAAATGCTCAGCTTGAGGCTTTAGCGGTATTCACTAATTGTTGATGTCATTTTGGCCATGTCAGTGTTTTAACACAGAACTTATGGTTTCCTCATCATTAAAACTTTAGACTAATTAAATGCAGCTATGTAGGTAGTTTACCATTTCTTCGCTTTACAGCATGTTGTGCTGGAGCCTCTCAAAATTACAATCATTACAAAGTGGTAAAGGTCGAACATTAAAAGTTTGAATTTCACATGGTTATCGCATCAGGAATACCAACAGGAGTTCTTGTGTTGAGTTTACTGATATATACAATACTCTTGAGTGACAATGAGAAGCAACATGTAGCCACTGAACTATCTGAATTGTAGTTGTGACTAAAAAAAGAAACTTCAAACTTTTACAGCTATCTAGCAAGCCTTTAAGGTTTAGATGGTTGATACTGAATCTGTATGAGGCAGGTACAAAGTTTTTCACTCGTGGGACAGAACATCTGGGATATCATAAAGTTGTCACATCTTTTGATTTTCTTCTTTTTTCCATTGACAGCTTTACTGTTAGGATTTTCCTTCAAAATAATCTCACATGCTTCTCCTGTTCACTGGTATAGTGAGACTTTTGGCCCTTATTTTTTTACTTTAAATCAGCTTTTAAAATACACACTGGAACAGCTCTAACTGCAGATTTTTGCAGCGCTTTCCTCTGCATGGGTCAATTTATTTAGCAGATGAGCACATATGGAGAAGTTACAATCAGTCAATGGGGCTCTTTCCTTTGCTTTCTGTAATATTTATATTTGTGTGTTAAGGTTGATACGCTTCATTAAAATACTGCATGCATTCTTTAGTGTTCGTATGGCATGCCAGGGTCATATTTACAGACAGAGACATCTAAAAGAAGAGTGGTTTATACTTGCTTAGAGATCAAAACAGGATTAATATTTCATTTTTAACTTATTTATAACCATTGCAGCTGTTTGGCTTGATGTTACAGCACTTCTTTGTTGGCACGTCAAACTCAAACCAGTACCTTCTAAAGCATTTCAAATAAAAGAACTGCCAGGAGCAGATACTTGCTGAAAGCCACGAGAGACTGAATGTGGTAGGAACCAGGCACCCGGTGGCTTTGAGACATTTTAATTGCTGTTTATAGATTAATTTTGAAGAGCTGTAGCACAACAAAGAAATTCAGCAACAGATGGTTTTGACCAAGCTGTCTGATAGGTTAGATAAGTCATGCCAGTGCTCTCATAAAGCATACCACTTTGCTTTACTGGTTGTAGCATCGTAAGTTTTCTTTATGTTGCTGTCTGCATAGTTGCTCTGCGTCCAGTAGGATGGTTTGACTGAAGTATATGTGTGTGTGTGTGTTCAGTGAGCTGCAGGACTGCATCAGTCATTCAGTCTAAACTCAAACTATATGAAAATTGCTCTCTGTTGTGAGGTTGTTTTTGACTCTATCTTTAGTTGCTACTGTCGTATTTCTTTTATCAAAACTCCAAACTAATAAAAGTTGAATTTGACGACTTAACTGTAAGACTTAGCAGTTGTACTTTGTTACCTGTGCTGCTGCTCAGGTTCGCTTTGCTCAAACACAAACATGTGATAATTAACACCGTTCAGTGAGTCCATTCTTCTAGCTGTGGTCTTCCTAAAAAATAATAATAAATGAACTAATAATGTGTATTTATGTTTGTTTACACACAATCATATGGACTGTTTGGTCTTCTTCTCTGAACAGCCTGTGTAAGCATTTGTAAAATAAACACAGTGTCCTTTTCACTAGGAGCAGATGTTGCCTGGTGTTATGAGCTTTTGTGACAACCAAGCACAATGAATTATGATTACGTTATGAAACTGCAAAAAAAAAATGTATAAATGACATGTTGGTTTATTGTGTTTACTGTTGAATAGACACATCAAAGTGAACCCCAGTTTGATGCGCAGTTACTGGATGGCGTGTGATTGACAGCAAGGAGGTTAATAAGGGGTAAAAGGGATGACTTTCCCCTTTGGAGAAAACCACAATTAGCCCTCATTAGTGTGAGAGACCCACAAAACTAAAGAAAAGGCAAAAAAAAAAATGTTACTACATAGTACTGACAGTCCTTAAGTGTCCACTGGCTTCTGCTGCATTATGGATTTCACTTCTTAGACTATTTTGTACAGATGTGAACATTGGTGGACATCAACATTTTAAAATTTCTCCTTTGGTTCATTTTGAGGAGAAAATGTCTGAAAACCATTGCCAAGGAGGCAAGAGCTCAAATCTAGTCTTGCTTTGAACTCAGTGTGTTCTTCCATTTTTACACAACTTTGGTGGTTTAGGCACCAAAGGGAAGTGTTGGGAAAAGAGCATCAATTTTGGTGAAAACAAGCCCTTTAACAATATTGAAGACATAATACAGTTATCTAGGTCGCTAGAGTTCCTTATCTAAAGCAAGCACATTGAACCCAGTTACAATCCATGAACAACAAAAGGGTTCATTCAAGCTAAATGTTTTTGTTATTAAAATGTACACACATTTACAAAGCAACATTAAATATCATACAGTGCATATAAAATTCATTAGAACTTTTCAAAGTTTTGAATCACTGCAGCTTTCCTCTGCCTACATTTACAGTTTATAACACTTCATCAAATTAAAAGTTAAACCAAAAAAGAAGCATTAAAAAATGTGGTTAAACTGCTACTATCAGAAAAATTCATGTTTATCTTCAGCTTATAATTTCTTTGTCTCAATAAACAGTTTTGTTCACCAATGGTATTTTTATTGTGTTGTGCTTAGTATGAAACCACTGTTGCAATATGAAAACATTTGAGACAGGTTCTTGAATCTGAAGACAATAAAAATTACAAATGGTCACTAAAAGGTCTGTCATAACCAGTGTTGGTCAAGTTATTTGAAAATATTAATTAGTTACTAATAACTTCTCTAAGAAAGTAATCCCATTACTTTACTAATTATTTATTTTCAAGAGTTCTTAGTTCTTAGTAAGTAGTTTTCTTCCCTCGCAGAGTGTACAGTGGACAATAATGTTTTTGTCACTTTTTACGGAACAAAACTTAAAGTATCGTCAGTACTTCCATACTTTTAACGCTACATGGTCGTACTAGCTCCCATACTCCATATTATCCATTGTTGACCTACACGCGTCTGTTGCTACCACGGATGTCGCACGCTCATACATAATTGTCATGAGACACTCTCACAAACAAAATCACAGTTTAGTAACGCAGTAATGCAGCGTGCTTACAGGAAGGTAACAGTAATCTTATTATTTTTTGCAATAGTAACCCCTTACTTTACTTGTTACTTGAAAAAAGTAATTGGACTTCAGTAACACGTTAATTTAAATGCATTACTGCCCATCACTGGTCATAACTGAGAGGTTGTTTTTTTTTTATTAATATTGACTTAAGTTTTCTATAACACTGGGAGGCTTCATATATTTACAAGATCATTCCCTTAAAATGAACAGAGCTATGAGCCTGCATGATGTCAGAAAAAACATTATTTGTTTGTACCAGTCTCCTGGAGATCCACAACTTAATCTAAGGTTGAAAGGGAAGCATTCACATTATTTCCCCACTTGTGGAATGTAGTTAAGTTGTTATCATAAACTTGTGAAATTTCATATACTAGTTTTTCTAGACATGGCAACCAATAGTATTACAAATGGATGGAAACTGTTTATGTACTTTGCATATAGCTGTACAGAAACAAGTGCAATGACTGAGCATTTGAAATACTGTAGAAGGAAAGCTTCACCCTGAGACATCAAAATTATAGGCAAGTATCTGTTCAACCATGTCATCGTATGGAGACCAAACTACTGCAGAGACCTGTGAATCTGCACAGGTGTCACCTGGAGAAATTTCCCCCAGGTCACATGGCAGTATGGGAGTGGTAGCAGGATGCCCTGATGTTGTTTATCTAAGCAGGCATAAAACGTCTGTCTGAGCAGTTGCTAAAGGGGTAGAGGAGTGTTTTTGCTGTTGGAGTCTGTGACAGCTTGGATTTCTTTCAACCGACTGCTAGTGCAGTTGGCAGGAAAGGAAAATGGATCCTCTTTGCTGCCCTGATCAATGTCAAAAGACCATAATGGGTCATATTTTGGAAAGCCATGCAGGCTTCCCTCATCTTAAGGGATAATTTTTCAGATGGAAGTTATAAGCCAACTTCTAGTATTTCATCCCCATAATCCTATGATGGTGCTCTGATGACCACCTTCTAAGCTGTTGGCAGTGGATTTCTCAAATGTGAGGAAACAAATGTGTTGACAACAGCAATATATCTCAGTGAACTGTGAACACTGTTTCCTAACTCGTGTTTTTCAGGTTTCCATTTCTTTGTTACCTTGACCACCTTGATCATGTTCAAAAGTTGAAAAACTCTACATTAGCACTTAAAGATACTTAATAATGTCCTTTGAAGATGCAGGAAAAGAGATGGAATGAATTCTGCATCAGGTTTTGATCTTGTTTTCAGGTTTGCCCCCCTTCTTCTTCACACAATTGTTCTCCTGACAGCAACAGTCATTATTGTTGCCACTATTACCACAGAATAATAATGGGTAATAGTGGCAAAGATTTTCACTGCTTCCTCTGAGAAATAATTACACATTAACATTTTTTCAAGACAGTAACCTAATATGCCTATGGACTGATAAACAATAAATTGGCTTTATGATAAAGCTTCAGATGAAGTCTGATTGGAGTCCTAGACTGAAAAATAACATTTTGATAGATGAAGCATTATGCTATGGTCTAATTATGAGCAGTTTTCTTTTCTTCAGCATGTGTTCCATCTTCCTGGTAGAAGTAAATCTTTTAACTGTCCAAAGTATTTTTTGCTATTTTAGGTTTTTTGGGTCTTTTTTTTTTTTTGGCAAAGTCAATGGCAGCCTTCCTGTTCTTATGTGTACCCAGGGGTGTAAATATTGTTCTAAAGCCATCTGTGATTCCATTCATGAAGTTATTTGTTGATTGCAGACTGATAATAAAAAATTGCTTCCTGCTGAAGAGTATTATTGACTTTGTGAGATGTTATGAAGGTATTTTTTAAGAAAGAATTCATTAATCATTTAGTTGCCTTTTGCGATCTTTCAGGCATTTTGATGTTGCTGAGCTGACCCATGTATTCCTTCTTTTTCGAGAACTGGCCAGATTGTTGCTGTATTGGAAATTTCCTTATTTTATGTATTAATTATATATTTTAACCATATCGCACTAGTTATAGTAATGCCACTTTCTTAACTTAGTATAACAAGATCACTTGTTACACCAATTGTATGTAAGTATGTGGAATGTTCTCACAAGCGGGCCTTAGGTTTTATTGCACCTCACAAAGGGTGCATTGTAGACTTGAAGATCTCCAGACATCCTGCCTCTCGGGAAGGTGATGGCTGGTCGTAACTTTTCTTAGAGTGGAAGAGGGGCGAGGATGAGCTGGGCTGAAGGTATAGAGATATATGACGTGCTGTGGAATGTTCTTTGTTTGAGAGTGTTTTGGGAAGGTATAAAATAGTTCAGGGCGGTGTCCTTCTTCAGAAAACTGTTTGGTGTTTGATCTGAACTGTTTTCCCCACTGCAGTGTTTACTTTTCCTTTTTAATAAACCTCACATCAAAAAATACGCTCACCTGGTGGTTGCAGTTTTATTCAAGATTTTTCCATAACAGT
>VUQR01031128.1:0-18051 GCA_015108515.1 Hemichromis elongatus
TGAGGAGGCTAGAGCATGTTGTAGGCATCAAGGGTTCTGCCCTAAACTGGTTTAATTCTTACCTCACAGATAGATCCTTCTCTGTTGTGATGGGAGGATACTCTTCCTCTGTTGCCCCTCTCTGCTGTGGTGTGCCCCAGGGATCTGTATTGGGCCCTTTATTATTTTCTTTGTATATGCTACCCTTGGGCTCCATATTTAAAAAATACAATATTTCTTATCACTTTTACGCTGATGACATTCAAATCTACTGTCAACTGACGGATGATTTGTCAGCATCATTGAACTCCCTGTACGACTGCCTGAGAGAGGTTAAAGATTGGCTGTCAGAAAATTCTCTCGTTTTAAATGAGAAAAAAACTGAAGTAATGGTGTTCGACAGCCATATTCCGCGAGACCAGCTTGTTGCCCTGCTGGGTCCCCTAGCTAACTCTCTCTCTGATTCTATGCGTAACCTGGGTGTGTATTTGGATAGCTCCTTTAAGCTCGATAAGCAAGTGTCATCTGTAGTTAAATCTGGGTTTTTTCAACTGCGCCAGATTTCTAAAGCTAAGCATTATATACCACACAGGGACCTGGAAAAACGTATCCACGCTTTTGTGACCTCCAGGTTAGATTATTGTAATTCTCTCTACTGTGGTCTCCAAGCCTTCTCTCTTCGAAGGCTGCAACTCGTTCAGAATGCTGCGGCTCACCTTCTTACTGGAACTAGAAAATTTGACCCTATTACTCCGGCTTTTGTTGATCTACACTGGTTACCAATCAAATATCGCATTGAGTTTAAAATCTTGCTACTCACTTTTAAAATCCTGATATTGCGCCCAGCTACCTCACTGACCTCCTCAATCTGTACACTCCTTGGCATGCATTAACATCATCAGGTCAACTACTCCTGGCCCAACCTAAGTTTAGACTGAAGACCAGAGGCGATCGTGCCTTTGCTTCAGCTGCACCCAACCTTTGGAATAGCCTCCCTGCTTCTATTCAAGCCTTGGACTCTATCCAATCCTTTAAATCAAGATTGAAAGCATATCTATTTGACTTGGCTTTCCCGACCAGTTAATACCTTTTTAAATCTTTTATTAAATTTTACCAAATTGATTATTTTACTATTAATTTGAATGCCGTTTTTGTCTTCTTATCGGATTTTGTATTTATCTAACTCTTCTGGTCTGTTAGTGCTTCTATCCTGTCTGTGCTAGTGCCCGATTTGTACCCTGTTATTGACTTATGTTGACTTTCCATATTACTGTGAAGCACTTTGGTGTGCCTTCGGGCTTTTAGATGTGCTATATAAATAAAACTGTATTGTATTGTAAACTATATTAACGCAATAACAGTTTTATTTCTGGTTTAAACGCCAACCCCCTCCCTTTCCACCCACCAAGTTTGAGTTGTAAAACTCGCTGGACTCAAAGCTGTCTGACCTGTAAGGATTTTCCTTAAATTCGGACTTGCTGCATTTGTTGCTTCACACAACCACTGTGTGGTTTTACTTGCTTATTTTCAAAGATAGCTACAATATCTGAGAGGACCAGGTTCAGCTCAATCATTCGTGTGTGGATGCATGCATCTTTTATAAGTATAGTAATTCCAGTCTAACATCAAAGTCCTACATTTTTTGTTCCACAGAGGGTGGTAAATGGAAAACCAGCATGAAAGTTTGAATCTCACATCTCTTCCAAGAGACTGAAAATGGTAAAATAGCATTTTCATTGGCAGACATGTATTCAACATATAGCATTATTATTATTTAAATTAATAGTTACTTGCAAAAACCTCCTGACATCAACACCTAGGCAGTTAAGCACATGTAACATATGTGTTTTTGGTCTGTATGGTAATTGGAGCGACCTTCACGGTCTTTAGAGAAGAAAGATTGCTGAAAATATCTTTTAGGGAAGCCTTTAAATTGAGACATACGTGTAATGCAACAGATCCTCCTGTGGTCATAAATGACAGTAAGAATGACTTGTATGGAAGTGCTGCCAGGAGAAAGTTTTTTTTTTCTGGAATGTTCTTTGAAAAATTGAGACCAAAATGGTTGTTTTGTAGGCACAGCATAACAATTGGATGATGGTGGTTTGGGCTTCTTTCACAGCCTTATGAGACGGGTACCTTGCTGTGACTGAGCTGATCATGAACTCCTCTGTACAGCCATCTGTCAAACAGCTGAAGCTCGGTCCAAACAGTGTCATGCAACAGAACAAGGATCTAAGCGCAGCAGCAAATTTACAACAGAATGATTGAAAAAGAAAAGGACCAAGTTGCTTCAATGGCCCACTCAAAGTTCAGACGTCAACTGATTAAAATGCTGTACGGACTTCAAGAGAGCTGCAGACAAATGCCCTCAATCCTCAACAAACTGAAGCAATGTCATAAAGAAGTGTGGACTAAATGCCTCCACATTGATGTGATGGACAATGCTGCAGAAAATAATTTCTCGAATGTATTGCTGGTTCTCGAAGCTACTGAATCATTAGCTAAACTGCACACAGTCTTATGAAAACAATACTTTTCAGTGTCACAGTAAAAACCCGCCACACTGCTGGTATTTCAAAAATGTCACTTTTATTTTCCCTTTTAGAATTTTTTTAGTTATCTCCTTTTAGACAATAATAGCCAAAAAATTGTGGCAATCCTGTTGAACTTAACTAGTCATTTCTAACCAGGACAGATTATTTGAAGAGAACCGATTGCTGAGCTGTTTGGCTGTGTCTGAAAAGATCCCTTTCCACCCCCTAATTCACCTCAGAAAATAACATCCCACCCCTGTGGAGAAGGGCCTATGAGTCACCAAACAGTGAACCTCCGCTCATGACCAAAGATTGCACTGGAGAGAGTGCCGACAGGAATCATAATTTGCCACTTTTCAGTGAAATGACAAGCTGAGAGACACACACACACACACACAGGAGAGTGAGGCCGAGGTAAGCTGCAGGAGACGCTGATGATTTATGTGCACATGTGCTGGTATGCCTGACTGGTATGTGGTATGGCTGGGATGGAAGTAAAAAAATTACAATTATTCTATAACTTAGCAGATTTGCATGCACTTATATTGTACTTTGATACACATTAAATGACTCTAACCTTATTAAAGAGGGAAGAAACACTTATCTATGCTTTAGGAATCAAACTGATCTTCTTCTACGCCAAGACAGCCACAGAGCTCCTAACTGTATGTGTCAACATTGCCAAGGAAACAAAACAAAACAGAACAAACCTTTTAATATGAACAGTGGTTGGGACCACTCAATGTCCATAATTACTGTGACCACTGCAAGAACTTCAAGCTTGTTGCCTTTGAAACGGTTGATTCGAAGACAGAGGCCGGGTCCGTGACCATCGCAGCCAGTTGGCATCCTCAAAGAGGCTTTGATCCGTCAAGATGGTGATAAAATAGCAATGACACAGTCAGTCTGCTATAAGTTTGTGACTGAATGGGGTAAAACAATATTTTGCTAAACTGGTGAAATTTGCAATTCTGTAGCCGTTTATTTCAAATCTGTTGACATCTCCACACGGAAATTCACATCGACTACATATTAGTCATTAGACTATTATTAGTATTAGTATTAGACTACTGTGAAAGAGAATTGCCCCCTTTCTAAAGAACCTTGTTTTTGAATATTTGTCACCCTTGTGTGATCAAAAACATTTTAAAGTTAGACAATAATAACCTGAGTAAATACAAAATGCAGTTATAAAACATATATTTTTTGCAAAGCCAAGTTAGATTTCATTTGCCACACCTAGGCCTGATTACTGCTAGATGTGTTGAATCTAGAAATTGCTTAAATAGAACCTGTCAGAAAAGTGAAGTAGCCTAAAAGAAGTCAAATAGGAACACGTCATGGCACAAGAGAGACCCGGGAACAGAAAAGAAAGAGAAACAAAGTGGCTGACATCTATCAGTCTGGCAAAGGTTGCAAAGCCATTTCTCAGGCTTTGGGACTCCAGCGTATCACAATGAGAGGCTTTATCCTCCAGGAGTAGATGGCCTAATTACCAATTACAAAATTAATCCAAGATCGTACTCGTGACTCATCCAGGACTTCTCAAAAGAACCCAGAACAATATCTCAGCTTTCAGGTTAGGGCTACCAAACATAAGGCCCCGGGGAAAGCTAAAACATTTTGAACCATTTCTTAATTTTACTGCTTGTCCCACTAATAAAACCTCCATCACAGTATTTTATAGTACACCCAAGTAATAGAACTTCAATGAAATGTTAAAAGACTTTTTAGTTTGTTTTTTCACTGTCTACGATAGAAATGTCTTTTTAAAGAAAAAAAAGTGTCCACAGTAAAATAACTACATAAATACATTAATAAGACTTTTTTTGTGAATTTTACACATATTTTTCTTACAATCTAATTACTCTAACAAATTTCTTTTATTAAACAGAGCAACGTTTCTTTATCGTGTAGCAAACAGTAGATGCGCTGTTGAAATTGCACGTCTTTTTCTTATATTGAGAAAATAAAAGGGTTTAAATGTGCATCTAAACTTATTCACACTGAAAAGAAATCTTTACTCGTTCGGCCCACTTAAAATCCAAGTGTGCCCCCAATGTAAAATAAATTCAACCTCCCTCCTACAACTAATGCTGCGCCACAAGTTCTGCTTTACCTTTACTAGATTTAATGATAAGCTATGCAGGTCAATAAAAAATAAACACTCAAAGCAGCCATCAACTGACATTAATGCCTGCACAGAAAGGTCCACAGATTACAGGTCTGCATGTCTCCTACTTTCTGGCATGACCGACATGTGTCATATGGTACATCCAACACTTTCTCATTTCTCAAACCTTTGTGATGCCCAGAAAAATGACTTTTCTTTGTATTTAATAACTACACAACACTGAATTTGGTGCTAAACAATAAAAAACAATTAAATAAAATAATCTGCACTAATTTCCTAAACAAGCATCCACTGTTTACTGTGCCCTGCAGAGAAGAAAAAGCATTTAACATCTCGCTGAACACTAAAAGCGAATCCCCCTTCTTGACACTCAGCGGAAAACAGCAACGACAAAAGGTTAGCCCAGCTTTTACAGAGTGACACCAAATAAGCTGCTTAGAAACAATAAACTCCATAATAAAATGTATTTGGGTAAAACAAACATGCTCTCATACACGTATAGTTACAGTATATGATCAATATATAATGGATATGATCTCTATAAATCTGCTATTTCGACACTTGACTATATACGCCCTGATTAACGCCGACTGTCCTTCACTGAATATGTTTATATGACAAGCAGAAGTCCAGGCGCACCACCACACCATTTTACAATTATACCTACAAGTCAGTGTGTTTATATGACCACTCACAAATGAACATATCCATTATAGATGTGTTCATACGCACAGATAATGGCCATAAACAAATACACGCAGCTATAAGAAAGAAACACTTATATTAACATTTAAACACTGGCCCTGCAGAGGTCTATTTGTCAAGAAGCTGGAAGGCAGCTTCTTGACAAAGGTTATACAGTACATAACCTTGATTTTTGCTTTGGGCAGTAACGAACAGTGAAGTGGACGACCTCCGAAAGAACTAAAATATTGCCTGAATGCCTCAGGTGAAAGAAACGAGCCAAATAAATTTGGGAAATTGTTTTGTTTTGAGTCACCACAATGCAGGAAATACGCTGAAACTAGAACTGTACATTTGTAAAACGTCAAAGCTTCCACTCACCTCTGACATTCGCTGGCATGGAGAACCAGGTCCTGATTGTTCTTGGCGCTGACAGTGAGTTCGTGCTCTGTCGGGTTGAAGATATCGAGCAGTAGATGACAATGGCGAGTGCTGTGGACACAGACAACAAGAAGTGACTGTGCATTCTGCAGCATGCTGGCGTCAGCAGTTTTAGCATTTAAGAAACGCTGCAAATGTTAGGAAGAGGTCCCAGGAGGATGCTGAAAAACTCTACTATAACACCATCCTCACAAAAACATCGAAGAATCACCTCGATGGCCTCCAACTGCTTCAACAAGGCGCCAGGTTTGTAACTTAAAAAAAAGCTAAATAACACCCGTACCGTGTCTATTCTTTTTTTTTAAGGTCTTTCTAAATATCACATTATAGTTTGCATATAAATATCTGATCTCACTTTTACATTTCACATTTTCCTTTCTTCCAAGCTGACCCACAAATGAGAGAATTGAAGAAAATACTGTCATGAGAGAGAGAATGAGCTGCCTAATTAAATATACTGTAGTGTAATACTATCTAATAAGATCAAGTTATACATGTCACTATGTCACTTGTTCAATTGCTCTCATCATTTTTTCCCCTCATCTGTATTATGTTTTATCACTGCTGTAGTTTTACTTTTCCAAGTTGTATGTTTGTTGTTTTTAAATGTGCTTATAAATGAATCGACTTAGTTTTGCATGATTTATATAATTCTGTTGCTCGTGTTTGTGGCAGCTTAAGCTGCGCCTAGAATGAGAAATGCTGCATAAATAAAGTTTTTTTTGTACTATTTTGCAAGGGTTCATATAATTCACACTCACAAATGCAAAACCTAAAGCTCATCATCCGTGTGCTGCAGCCTGTCCATAACCTGTGCGTGTAATGGTTTGCTTATTCTTATAGGAGTTGATTATTTTCTAAATTAAATTAGCTTCTAAAAATACAGGCCAACATACATGGATCAACCAAATGCACGACATCAAGAGAAGACACAGTGTGAAGTACTCATCACTCCTTGTCACAACATCAAAGGTGGCGGTGCTTTCATCAGGCTCACAGGTCTAGCTGGAGCAGGTCATCTCCACATAATACCGCGCCTGCTTTTCTCATGCAGATCATAAGAGGGCCAATTTGTGATTTAGATCAAGACAGGAGAGATGATGCTGGATTTTCAAAGAGTTAATTTTAACCCCTAAGTAGGTGTTAGGCTTTTTTTTCTCTCCCATAATGACAGATAAAAGGAAGGGCTGTCGCAAAACAGAAACAGGAGCAGACTGACCAGTGCAGCGAGTATATGGTTACATAAACGAGCAGTTTATAGACGTACAGGATCGATGTGACAGAACCTCACAGTTTTACAGCATTACAGAAAATGGCCAAACTTTCTGAGTAAACTACATGTATTATATAGCTTAAGATATTTGCTTTAAAATCAATATTTACTGCATTACTTGTTGAAAACCGCACATGTAAAAAATCCAGTGCTGATATTTTACTTACTGTGTTCAAACAGTAAACACAGCAAATATAAATAACAATGACAAAACTGACACCAGAAAATGACACAAAGTGTTGTAAATATCTGGAATTCAGCGGAAAAATTTAAATGTCTGACAATTTTTTGAAGTCCGTACTGCCCGTCGTTCCATCGTGCTTCACATTCACCCTCCTCCCACCAAGCTCTTTGCCTCTTAAATCTCACGGTTAATGGAGGCTTTAGTTGAGCTTTCCCTAGTCCCTAATAAAGTGACGCGGCAATTAAAGGAGCATATTTTTTAAGGCCTATCCCGGTTTGTTTAATTGTCTAGTTGTCTTTGTTGTCAGATGTGATTAACAGGCAGAAAGGGGGAGGTGCTGATTTATCAGCCATCCAGTTTAGCAAAGGAGCTCAATCAGGCATCGAGTTAAGAAAGCAAGCCTCACTGCTCATGTGCTAAGCACCAGGTAGACTGACAGAACAGACAGCCATGTAGGCACACACGATGTGAAGTCACACATTTTTGTAGGCGTTAAAAGATAAAGGACGAAACGATGCTGCTCAGCGGTTGGACGACTTCATTCAAGATCTGTTGCCGCTACAACTGCAGGACCTCTGTAGACGAAAGCTAAAGATGATGCTTTTGAACTAGTGTGAACTGAGTCATAACACTGAATCATTTTGATAAGTATTCTGCTGAGCTACTACGCTGGGCACAGAGATCTAAGCTGAATAAATAATTCAAAACCGCCAATAGGGTTTCAAACTATTTGTCTCCATTTCAGTCAGTGAATTTTTACATTCCTCTTTGAAAGCAGAGCGAGGGAGCAAAATTATCCCCAGTGTTTCAAAGTGAACGCACATCCAACCTCCTTCTTTGTTCATGGTGTACAAAGCAAATCATTCACTAATGAAACCTCACTACTGCTACCTGACATACATTTAATATGACTCACAACTATAGATTGCTTGGCTGTGAATGAACACCCAAAGCTTTGAAGGTGGCAGGGACTCATTTCATCCTACTACCAACATGCACAGATTTCCATGCATATGTGATGACGCCTGTGAAAACAGCAGATCATTTCCAGTGCACCTGGTGCTGTGCCAAAGGACAGAGTACAGTGAGTTAATGAGTGTCACTGCCTATTCCCGAGAACCCCACAACACTAACAAATGAACCACAAGGTCAGTATTCTGCTCATTTGAAGAGGACCCTGTCTTCTCCAAGTCTTCCACATATTTCTTTGAAACCACAACCACCAAAAGCAAGAATATGCAAACTCTGTAGGTACAAAAAAAGAGAACAACTGTTGTTTTATGCCTAAAAAATATTTCTGGCTCTATGTTATTCTTGTGTTCTTGGACTCTGCTGGAAATGCTTTAAAATATTTGGCTTTGTATGAACCTCAGTTCACAGCTAGGGCATGCTAGCTTTGTAAAGCAAACGTAAATATAGTTAAACCACAGTATATAATATAGAGTTAATGTGTACCATTTTCAGTGGACACATCCTACTTTTAAACTGCATATTTTTTATCCTCAGACTGCACTAGTGTAGTTTTGCATGACTCTCAGTTCAAAATAATCTTTATTGACACGCCTCGGTGCTGCTACTTCCCTTTAAGACCACTTTGCTCTGATTAGTTACCCCTCACAAAAAGAAGGGTTGAACAACACATGAGGCGGTCTCCCTCCCTGAGCCGTCAAAGCCATAAAGAAAATCCCCTCTGACATCATACAGAGACACAAACAGGAAAGAAAGGACAGCCTGAGACAGAGTGGTTAGAAAAAGCTATGTCTGAAGCCTGACCTTTTAACCCACAGGGATTTCTTTGTATCTGACCTTGTTATTTAAAATTTTGCACGTTTAATACGAGGATACAAGTAAAAAATTTGGAAAGGTATAATGGGTCCACTTAAAAAAATAAATAAATAAAAGACAAAAGTCAAGCTATTTTATAAAAGTGTTGTATAATTTTGATGTGATTGGGGACATTGTTGAGGCAAAGATAGTAGGGTGGTAAAATAACCAAAAACGCAAAGATCCTTAGACCTGGGCTCACACCTCAGTCAGATCGGCAAATTGTAATCAATAGGGGCTGATTGTGCAGGCCTAGTCTGACACACAAACGTGACACACTCTCTGCACACTAAATGTAATGGTGAGTGAAGGGCTATTTTTAGCTACAGCAGCCAGCAATAAGGGACAGCTGCCTCTATGTTTATGTCCACATTTAACTACTGAGATTATTAAACACCAAGTGAGTATTTGTTATACACTAATGTCCTGTCAGCTTTTGGACAATGTCTCTAAAGAATTAAAATCAAAGCCTGAACAATCCTTTGCCAAAAAACTTCATGATAATTAAGCACATGCAGCCACAATCATAAGAAATACTGTTAATTTCGAAAGGTGTCCAGATGACAGTCATCCTCCTCTCCTGAAGGAGGGTAAGACGCTGAAAAGGCTGGATGTTCACAGAGTACAGCAACAAAGCATATTTAAAAAAGAAGTTGACTGCAAGGTAACAATGTGGTAAGACAAAATGAATCTTTGGCAGTCCTGATGCATGCTCAATCATCCAGGTAAGTAAATCCCAAAAGGTTGATTCTGTTCATCTGGACGTAGCGTTTTCAGTGGGAGAAACTCCAAACGTCAGTCTGAGCCTGAAGAAATCACTTTGATTAGTGATGAAACGTTTCTACCGCTGAAAACAATATGTCCAGATGAATAAAATCAACCTTTAGGGATGAATCTTTGACTCTTTTCTACAGTTTGCCTTTTGCCTTTTTGTTTTTCTTCCCCTTGTCGCTAACTACTTGTTCATAGGGGATTGTCTGATTGTTGGGGTTCCCTCTCTATTATTGTAGGGACTTACAATATAAAGCGGCTTAAAGACACTGTTGTCATGTGGCGCTATATAAATAAAACCATATTGAATTGAAAGTCAGTATTAAAACAACTGGGAGAGCAAAAACTGATGCTTCCATGTCATGCTGCTTAATGCAGTAACTCGCAGTAAAGGAGGCCCAACCAAGGCGTTAACCCTTTTCTGATGGGTCCTAGCAAATATTCTAATATTTTGAGACACTGGATTTTAGATTGTCATAAGATACAAATCATAGTCATCAAAATGAAAAAAAGAGGCTTTAACCATTTTATTTAAATAAATTTGAAACTTTTACCTTTTCCGTGAGTTTTAGAGATATACTAGTATCTTAATTTTTGAACAGCATCTCCAGATGAAAATGGATTTTATCTCTCCGAGTTTTACTTTACCTCTCCTTGACATTTTTCATTCGCTCCAAAATAATTTATACATAGAACATGATACCCAGTCAGGGCTGATGTCAAAGCTTTTCAGAAGGCCTACTGTTTACCAAAAAGTTGTGATATCTGCCAGCAGTAGAGGCTGATCTCCATATTCTCAGTGATATAAGAGAAAGTGAGAGGTTTTTACCACTCGGGTTCCTCGTGACCTGACGCTAAATAATGTTTCGTGTTCTTTTACACATTACGTGTCAGCTGTTACACGCAGAATTCAGATTTATGCAGGGGAACAGTTTGCAGTAAAACTCTGCTAAAGTATCTACTCTACTAAAATCCTGTGCTCCACTCAGTCAATTTTTAACAGAACACTTTATCCTTATAACACACCGACATCTATCCATCTTCAGTGTCGTCTCATCTGCTATCACCTTGTTTTAGGAGAGCAACACATGAGTAAACGCTGAATGTTTTCTATTATGTTGTTAGTACATTACTTGCGCCCTCATTTTTGAAGCTGAAAATTTGTGCCTTTTTTGATAGAATGCTGGTCATCAATGAAGTGAACAAGATGCATCTGTTTATAATTTATACATTTTCCCCATTTAGATCAGGCCCATCCTTAGCCTGATCTACGCCACCGAGGTAGATGTACAACAGATATGAGATTTATCACAGGCAACTGTGGCATTATCACAAAAAGTAAGTGTAAGTGTAATCCAGTTCAACTGGAAACTGATAGACCGACTCCCTCATACTGCAGTTTTATCCCCGTCTTACAGCTAGCTTGATGCACCAAAGCCCGTCGGAAGTTTGGAGAATTCAAAAGTACATTATTACAATGACTTTGGTCATGCAGCGGTGTCCAACGAACGTTTTCCCCACTGCGATGTAGCCTGAACTATGCATGATTAACAGAATGCACATCCATAAAATTTTCCTCCTCAACAGCGAAGCATTTTTCCAGGTCAACACAGTGCTAAGTGAATAGGGTTTTAACAGGTTCCTGTAAAGTATGGATCACTGAGCATTTCACACATCCCACCTATTCATCACATTCTTTAAGAGATCTGTCAACTCACTCGCGGCCTTACCCTGAAGAGGGCCCACAATTTGAATTGGGTCATAAACATTACGAGTAAAAGGTAAACTACGATGTGATCAGTAGAATAGAGAAAACTCAATCTAACTATACCGTTGTGGGTTATGTATGTATGTATGGAGGCTTACTGAGAATATGAAGCTCACCCTTCACTGCTGATAACTAGATAACCAATATTTTAAATAGGTAAAAATTGTTCTAAATACTAATTTATATGTATATATATACACAAACACACACACACACACACAGACCCATACAGCAACTAAATGATACACAGTACTTTGTATGAACCCCACGTGCCTGCCAATGATATCCTGGATATGCTCAGACAGGACCCACTGCACCCCCCGCAGGATTTTACAATGGAGCCAAGGATTTCATTCCGATTCCAGCCTGAGATCCGTGTATCACTCTATCGATAAGCTTCTGGCAGTGCTCATCCCGCCCCTCTTTGCACCATACTTCCTCCTTGCACTCATTCCTGTTTTCGGGGTTGTCTCATTGTTCCCCTGCTAGTACACCTGTTGTCAGTTTCATTAACACCGAAGCACCTGAAACAGATTAATGATACCTCTGTGCTACCGAGCGAGAAACAAAACAGGATGGAAATCATATTGTGTATTTTAAGCACTGAACCACCGCAGTGGGGCTGGCGGTGGGGCGTTGAGCTGTATGGGGAGTGGAGAATCAGGAGAAAGTATAAATTGAAACTAAGTTGAGTGAATGTAATTTATGTTTGGAAAATGCCCAAACACTTAATTCAATGAACCTGGACATTTTTTCATTAATGGTGGGTGACCATCTTCGGAGGGTCCAGCTTTCAATTTCTTGAGGGAGCTCATGCCAGGAGAAAGTTTTGATAACCACTGCTTTAGTGTTTTACTCTTTCACATCAAAGACAGATGATCTTGTCAAGCACAGCATGTACCAGTTCATTTGGCTTATTCAAGGTAACTGATCTTGATATGATTTGGTAAAATACATTTTTCAGTCAGAACAAGAAACAAGTCTGGCTAGACTCCACTCAGCAACACTCAGTTTTAAACACATTATAGTTAAACTGCTCACATTCTATTTGCTCATAAGAAGCATAAAGGTTAAATCAGTTTGTTAGTGGCCAGATTTTGTCCAATAACCTTATTTTGAAGGAGGAGGGCAAAAAAAGTTACTCCTTTATTCATAAGAGGTCGTCGAAGTGTATGGCTATGCATAAAGAAATTTGACCTTTTGCACAAATGTGCAAACCACAACACTATGGAGCCACTATCTTATTTTGATATCAAGTTATTTAATTTTTCCGTTTTACCTTGTCCACACTGTGTTTCTTACTTGATATTAGCATATTTAAAATGCATTCATTCTAGAAGTTTAGCATTTGCAGTGAGAACAGCATAAGTCAGAGAAGACACACAAAGACAGAAGAGTTATAGTTATAAAAAGAATAGAGAAAACTTTCTCTGTGTGAGACTCATTTTGCTGTTCAGGAAGAGTAGAGTGGTAAACGAGATGCACAGGTCACAGCAGAATGTAATTCATTAGCGTAATCTTCTGGTCTGCTGTTATAATACTAATATTACTGCATCAGGTGGTGACACGCTGTTGAAAGTGAGAGAGGTGAAAAGGGCAAGCAGGCAAAGGACGACATTAAAAGCTGCCACGATCTGCTGTTCACCTATCTTATTAGCCGTGATGAAAACATTACCCAACAGTGATGAGGGAGCTAGTTAGCTAGCTAGGTGGCAAAGGGTGCCTCACTGGACAGTAACAGTGAAGGACAGAGACAGGAGAAACAATCACAGTGGTATGGAGCAATAAGCAGATTTATCATTGTGAAGCTGTATAGTTATTGTTTTCTTAGTCTGCACCTGTGGATTATTGCGAGTCATCTCTAGTACAAATACATGAGTTGATGTCACTAGCAATCTAGAGAAACACAATGTTGGCCCAAACATTAACCATATTCAAAGCCACCCACTTGTTGGAAGCAGGCGAGATAATTCTTTTACAAAATACCATGCATTTATTAGAAAACCACACTTAGATATCAGACAGTAATGCAGAGAGATGCAGCAATGATTCTCTAGTTAAAATCTACCAAAATCTGTGGTGATGCTGTGTTTCTGTGTTGTAATATCCCTTTTATTGGTAGGACGACTAACACAACCACAAAATCACAATATAAGGCACTCTGCCAGCAGAAACTTTTGCTAAACTAAAGTACTGGTTTATTCTGATTTTAGCAGTGATGCCAGGGAGGAAGAAAGCAGCCAGTCCAGCTATTGCTGGATTCTGTCGGCATTAGTTCAGATCCTACCCGTCTACCTATCTGCACTATAACTGACAAATATGAAGCGCTGCCTTTGGCTGAATTAATTACACAACCATATGAAGGCGGCTAATTGCACATTAATAAAACACATTTCCTTAGTTTTAACTTTTTATAAATATGTGGTACATAAATGACAAAACTGGTGCTTAATTTTTCCCCCATTCTGAATCTGGAATTGAATTTTGATATTTATGTCATCAGTGTTGGTGAACCTTTGGTCATGTGAACTATGCAATAATTTTCCCTTCAAAGTGTGCTTCACATGTGACATGGCCTGATGAAGGACCAGTGCATTTCCACTCTTCAGCCAGTTTATTTCATTATATAAGCAGAAATGTATTATGTATTTCTCATCTCAGGGTTCTTTTCATATAAAACTGCTAATTTAACTAATGAATGTTAGTAGCCTGCGGTTGTAGTTGTTTTATACTCGATAAAATAGTTAAGAAAATAAATAAATACAATTTTAAAAAGCAAAGAGCCAATAAAATGTTATAACAGTACGTTTTATGTCCAATAATCATTAAATACCAGTGTTTCCCCAATAGTCAATTAATAGTGGGGCAGAAAGAAGAAGAGACAAAAAAGCAAAAAAAAGTAAATCAAGTCAGAAAAAAAGATGATGATGAAAGAGAACAGACTGGATGAGGAGAGACAAAACACTAATGTAAGCAGCTGCTGTACTAAGAGGCAAAATAAGGAGGATTTCTTTTGGTTTTCTTTCTTTTTTTTATTTTTAAGAGACGTTAAGAGGAACAGTAGATAAGTAGAGAGGGAGGAAGGGGAGGGGATGAGGAGGGGAGGGAGAAAAACAGATCGTAAGGATAAGCTGCTGTATTATTGAGCATTTTCGTACCACCACTTTTAAATTCTCTCTCAAATTCTCTTTAAAAAAAATTCAATAGTGCTTATCATAACAAGTAGCGTTGACTCTTCAACCGGGGGAATTCAAACAAAACGAATGTGTGTGGACTACGCATGGGTAGGCAGGCCATGGATTTTTAAATAAATGTTATTACACTGTGGGAAGCAAGCGTCTGAAATATTTATTGTAAACTATCTCAATCCCTCATCTGTGAGCCTTGTAAAGGTAGCATTAAAGGGTCCAGACGTTTTATTATTTACTCTATGAATGTTAAATGGTAACAGTGATGTTACAGTCAAGGGTCATTTCAAATAAAGGTGCTCCCCTCTCAAAAAAATAAAACTAAAGTTCTGGTTCTACATGTTATTAACAGAGGAGGAAAAGAAAGTTTACTGTGCTGTGAAGAGAGCACTCATCCCGATTTATTTTATTTTATATTTATTACATGTTTTAGATAATCATCAAGAAATGTTTTCATAGGAGACAAAGCTAACACGGCTAAATATAAAAAGGAAAAAAGTTATCCAAACCTATCTGGTCCTGTCTGAAAAAGTAACTGCCTTCTAAAACCTAATAACTGGTTGTGCCACCCTTGGCAGCAAGAACTGCAATCAAGCATTTGAAATCACTGCCAATGAGTCTTTCACGTCGCTGTGGAGGAAGCATCTCAATTGGATTTAAGTCGGGACTTAAGTTGACTAGGCCAACGCGAAATCTTTATTTTGGTTTTTCTGTCATTCAGAGGGTGACTTGGACGTATGCTTCAGATCCTAGTCTGCTGCATAATCCAAGTTTGTGTTTATTTATGAGGGACAATTTAGATCAATTAACATTTACACTTAAATTCATCATGCAGGAAATAAACTCCCATATACAAGAGTGAGCTTGAGTTTCAGGATATGAACTAATAGCTGGACATCCTCCTGCAGCAATATCTGGTAGAGAGCGGAATTCATGGTTCCTTCAGTTGTGGTCCTGGTCATGAAGCAACAAAGCAGCTCCAGACCACACTCCCTCCCCCATGTTTGACTGCTGGCATCATGTTCTCTTTATAGCTGCAGCCTTCTGAAACGTTCTTGCTTAACAGTCCACAAAACCTTTTCTCAAAGGTCTCAGGGATCATCATGATGTTTTTGGCAAATCCCAAAAAGTTGATTCTGTTCATCATCTTCTCGAGTCACTGCGATGAGTGATGAAATGTTTCTCCCACTCAAAATGCTGCATCCACATGAACGGAATCAACTTTTGGGGATTTCCTTGCCTGGGTTACTGAGCATGCATCAAGACATTTTTTTTTAGGAAATGTGAGATGACCCTTTGTATTCCTTTTAGTCAGCAACAGTTTTTACTTTGAACTCTCGGGTGGATGCCACGTTTACCTCTGTTCCATGTTTTCTACATTTGTGGGTAAATCTCCTTGTTGTTGGAGTTCCAAAGCCTTGGAAATGCCTTTTTAACCCTTTACAAACATGTCAATGCTTTTCTCATCTGTTACTGAGCTTCCTTAGATCGTGCATGATGTGTTGCTTTTTATGATCTTTGGACTACTTCACTTTGTCAGATAGGTTCTGTTTAAGTGATCTGATTCAACAGGTCTGGCAGTAATCAGCTCTCGGTGTGGATGGTCAAATTCTACTCAAAGAAATATGGTTAATTTTAAAGTTAACAATATGCAGTTACTCAATGAAAGAGCATCATTCTGCTGAGCAGTTGCAATGAGGAAGGACGTGATGTAGTAAGCAAAATAATAGTGTGTAGGCACAGGTTTTGTGCACTTGTTTTTCTTTGAAAACAACATTGCAATTTAGATCAACGGTTTTTGAGCAACTTACTTTTAGGTTGGTGAGGGTCAAGGACTGAAGATATAAAGCCCGCTGAGTCACTAAATGTGGAATCGAGCCGTAAAACGGTTAGTTCACTTAAGGGGAGTTTTTAAGACTCAGTCTACTGAAACACTTCTAAACCTTTCAATTTCAGCACATTTCACACGTTTTTAGATCTGGTTGATAACCAATAGATACTGTATAATAGAGCTGTGAGGCTGAGAGAGCTAAAGGTGCTATAGAGGTAAAGGAGAGGGGCTTCTGATGGCAGAGTGATGGTATAACAGTCGGTGCAGCACATCTATCAGCACAGTGCCAAGATTGATGGCTTAAACTGCAGATATTATTACTGCTAATGATTCACCTCAAGTGGCCATTACTCTGCTATGATCCGTCTCCCTTACTTGGAGTTTTTTCACACAGTTGGAGGAACTAAAATAGTAAAGTGAAGCGAGACAGACCAGGGGATAAAAATGGGTGGGGATGAGTGAGGATATGTGAGGCCATGAATATCCATTCAGTATCCCTTCAAGTCTGCTGCTATCTGACCCATCTGTGAAAATATCATCTCTATGTCCTCGGGTTTGGTTAACAATAGTGTCATAGCAGGGCTGCTGCTGCAGTGGTTAAAGAGAATGTCAGTATCTGCTCCCCAAATCAAGAAAGAAAACTGTGTATGAAGCAAAACTAAGCTTTAAAAATTAGATTTATCACCAGTCGCTGTGACAAGCGAAGCTCTGTGATAGGCTATTATTCATTGCTTGTCTGATACTGCAACCGCTAACGCTGAGTTAGTATTGTTATTTTATCTGTTTGAATGATGAAGTCACACGAATAGCCTGGTAAGATAGAAAAGATGCATGGAAGTAGAATGTCACAAGATCAAACATTGAGGGAGAACCAGTGAACAGAGACTAAAAAACTCCTTTACTGTCACCATGTATATGTGTCATGGTCTGGGTGGGTACCTGCAGGTTTCCAAACGGCGGCTCCTCCTTTAGGCGGAGATCAGTTGCTCCTCCCTGGCTGACCACCTGTGGGCAATTATTCCAGCAGCATTTAAGACCTGCGTTCTCAACCACTCTTCGCCTGAGTATCTGCTATCCCATAGGAGCTTCTGGAGTGGAGGTCTTGCTTCCTGTATCCCCGTTTTCCTGGACCTGGGCACCCTGCTGCTGGCACGTCGTTTGCCAACAGGCCATCATCCTCCTGCCTGCCTCCCCACACCACGACCGCACCCAGGCCTGCTGCCTCATCCGTTTCTCTCACCTGCAAACCAATGCTCCGGCCACTTCATAGCCCAGTTTCCACGTCCCGAGTGTTTTCAGCTGTTCAGCTGCTTACTAGAGTTGTCTAGGTCATTCTTAGTTAAACCCGTAGCTGCTGCACGCACCCTCTTTGGTGGCGTTGTTTTTGTTTTTCTTATGTTTATTTCAAGGTCAAATAAATCCTTTTGTTAAAACTTA
>VUQR01031129.1:0-51673 GCA_015108515.1 Hemichromis elongatus
TAAAAGGCAAATGAAACAGTCTGGCTGTGACACATCTGCCCTCTGACAGGTACAGGCTCTATCAGTGAATGGAGTCGCTGCAGCTAACGGTCGGTTTAAAAACAAGCACTTATATTGACGTTACGAACGAGATATGATGTAGTCTCGCCAACGGCGTTAAACCTTGTGTCAGACAGCGGGTGTAAACTCCGACGGCTTTAAAGAAGAGGAGCCAAACTAAAGAGCGCTTCCTCTGCTGCAGCTGCTCTGTTTACGACTCGCTTGCAGCGACTGACGTCACTATGCACGTTCTTTCTCTCACTCGCCTGCTCTGCTGGTAGCGAAACGAGCCACCGTTTGATATCACATCAATCGAATTCGGTACCCATCCCTACACATCGGGCTCTATGGAGCGTTGAATCGTAGTTTATAAACGGATAAACAACGCCACAGTCACCGCGTAACGGACTCGTGATGGTTTAGCATATGCTACACCAGTGTTGCTGCGGAGAATGGTACCTTACTACAAATAGCTGCGTTTTCATGAGCTTGTGTGAGACGGTCGAAAAAAACGTAATCTCGCAGAACAAAATCTCTAGTCAAAACTTTTGCAAATTTATAGCCTTCATACTTTAGACTTTGCGATATCTTGTTGGTGCTAAAACTAGTTGGTTGTTATGCTACAGCCGCTAAGATGTCTTTTTTTGTGCGAAAACTGCGTCAGATAAAGAAAGTCTAATGTTTTTGTAATCTTCAATCTTCCGTTTATCCCTACTACCAACTGACTTGATTTCACATACAAACCCCAGTAAATTTATTCACGCTGGCGCTTGGCTTTGCTGTTGAACGGAGTGCTAAAGTGACTAGCATCTGAAGGCGACATGTTTCAAGTCAAGTACTAGAATACTGAACGGGTTACGTGACGAGTTTGGTGACCACTCGATAAATACATTTTAAAGGCTAAATTCACATTCCGTGTTCCGTCTTGTAAAGATAAGGAAAGAAATCTTACCGTTTATTTCAACATGAGGAGATTTGGAGCATAGCACTGTTGAGTGGGCTGGCCGACGGCGTGTCGGGGTCCTTTGGGTCCTTTCTTCAGTCTAGTAGTGGCAGCAGGTAGCCACACAAATGCCTGTTTTTTTTTGTTTTGTTTTGTTTTGTTTTGTTTTTTTTATCAGCTTCTTTTTTAAAAATTCGGCCGATGGCCGATGTAGAAAAAAATGAATATATCGGCCCGATAATATCGGTCGGGCTCTAGTACAAACATATGAAAAATAAATGCATCCAAACCCAAAAACTGCAGCAGCCTTCAAAAAGTGTTGAATTCCATTTTCTTTCTTAATAAATATCATCTGGTAAATGAGGCTAGCATATCACAACTACGGACAGCTGTCTGAGAGAGGGTTGAATCTTTGAAGACAGGTCAGATAATTGGTAGTAAAAGTTTAACAATATTTCTGTGTGAAAGGCCTACTCCTCACATGATGTTACAGTGAAAACTAATTGACAGCAAAGTATTTAATTAGTATGTAAGACAGACAGTGCTGGAGTTATTACTCTAAAAAGTAAAGTACTACTCATTACTTGTTCAAAAATTGATGTATTACTTTACTTATTTACTCCTTAGTTACTTACTTACTCATTCATTATACTTCTCATTATCATACATGTGCATTACCCTGCAACATGCCCTGAGATGACTTGTCACAGTTAACAGTTAACCTTAAATATGTGCCCACACACTGGTATAAATCACTGCTGTCACTGTTCGTTCAGCAGACCTGCTATGACGTTTAAAAACACAAGATATTAAACATGCCCTTCATTTGGCAAGACTGCAAGTCTATGTTTGTGTGTGTAAGATATCAATCATACTCACCAGCACAGAATGCATTCCCATGTAGATTCGACTGGAACAGACCAGCAGACACCAGCAGAGAGCCAAGATGAAGCCCAGTGGGGAAGGGTACTGTGGAGGTGAAAGAAACAGAGTTTAAAGACATCTAAAAAGCATAAAAAGACTGAAGCTATAATAGAATGAAACATAGAAGCAAAATAAACTTCACATATGAGAAGACATGTTTAATATTTTTACTTTACAACAACAACTAATTATGCATGACACAATGTTTAAGGGAAGAAGTGCAAAATTCAAATAAAAAAACAAAGTGTCTGTGAAGGTTCTCAGTCATCCAGGTCATCGTAGTCTAAGGAGCTGTAAGGAAAAGGCGTCTGGACTTCTTACTGAAGAAGCTTCTCGGATGAGAGGTGAAACGTCTTCAAGCAACCTAAAGAAGTCCAGACGCCTTTTCCTTACAGCTCCTTAAAAAAACAAAGTGTATTCATTTAAATGCATTTATTCTCCCACCATCCTTTGAACTGCACTGCCTGAGCATGCTTTTACATAAAGAAGTGCACCACTGTATCACAGTTAACCTATCAAATTTGTATTTATTGTTCTGTATTTGCATGTCAACAAAAGAACTCATGTGGTGGGAGTAGAGTTTTATCCAGAACCTGCTCAGTTTGCAGCTTATAAGGAGCCTTGATAAAATGTTGCTGTGATGTAGTGGATATGTTTATCTGCTAAAGTGTCCCTGACTCAAACGTCCTCATAAATGTTTCAGCAATTTTGCTACTTCCTTATCAGATGTTCCTGGCCTGCAACATTGAGGGGAGGAAGCCAAGGCGTGTTTACTTGTATAACACCTTTGAACAACACAGCAAAACAACACGCCTTATGTAAGGTATAAAATAAAAAAGAAACACATAGCAATTTGAACATACATGAATATACTGCAACTACCAACTAGCTAAGGTATAAATCTGACATTTAAAAAAAAAAAAATATTTATATTTAAGCAATTTGAATGTCAACGAAGTTTATGATACAATCTTGGTTGTCCCCCATAAAGATGCAATTATGTCCAAAGTCAAAGGGCTGTTTTCTATTGTCCCACCTGAATCGGCATTGAGGTATCTCTTGCCAATTTTAATTTCCAGATGTTATGTTTGTAGGTGCAGTTCTCGTGTACATCACTAAATCTCTATTATTTACTAATAATTACAGTTCAGTATATTTATACTAAAGTATGCTTTTCTAACTCTGTATGAAGTACAATGTTTGAGTTGGGCCTTGTGGTTCCTTGCAGAGAAAAGAACGATTGCGAGTCTTTCCTCGCAGTGAGGCATCCAGCTCATTCATTTAATGCTGGTTTGGGGTCAGTATTTGGTATTAGAAGATACCCAAAGCCTAACTGGGTCAGAGCATTTATAGATTCAGCATGCAGAAAGACTAAGAAAAGAAAAAATAAGTGACAGTTTGTCTGAAAGAGAAGGCAGCGGACAGAGTGAGTTGCTGAGGTTTGCAGACATGCTAAAAGCCTTTTGTGGTCCTTGCTGTGGATACTCTGTGTTCAGATGGCTCATATTTCCTCTCTCACACCAGAATTACAGTACTAATCCCACAACATCACAGCATCTGCAAGCACTGTGGCCTTCAGGGCGAAATGATTCATGAGACCTGCCTGATGGTGCTTCATGAAGGCTGATTAAAGGTACTGTTTTATGGGGGTAACACACTTGACACCAATTTCCAGTGAATAATCCTGTGATATTGCAAACAGCTGCTCACTGCAGATGAGGCAGAAACCTTACTAAACATACATCTATGAGATAGCTGGCTCAAACACATTCTAACAAACCTGAATGAACTTTTATGAGGGTTTTGTTACATTTCTAGGGCCTTTTTAAATGACTGGTACCAGTGAGAATTTCAGGGTTGTGGCACATAACAGAGACAGATATTAAAAATACATTTTACTCCAAACCTCTCCATTTAAAATTTATGGAACAGACTGTCTTTGTAATAAAAGATATGATTTGTTCCTAACAATGTAGCCACTACAGACAAACTACAACTAACAACAACAGCCAGACCACAACATCCAAAGACCACAACTGACTTTGACTGGCTGCAGATCTGGTTCCCATCTTTAAAGCAAGCATTTAAATAGCAATAAGACTCAAGTTCATTGCACACACTCACAAAAGTTTAGATGGGTTCTGGTTTCCAACCACTGTTTTCTTTAGCGTTAACGGTGCACTGCTGCTGATGCGCTATGCAGTAAGCAAAATGTAACTAAACACAACAGTCATAGGTTGCAACATTGTCACCAATGTCCCATCCAGCTTCAGATTAGATGGGACATTAATGCCAGATTAGTAGATCCATAATTGATAACATGCCACATTAGGATGCTGAACATTATACATTACAAACATATCAAAAACTCTAAACACCTGCTTAGCAGACATTGCAATTATATTTTAGCCATCCACATTCAGAGTGAGCAGCAGCATCTTCCTTGAGGACAAAGTACAATGTTGCACCAGAAAGGTGACTCTTTAAAGCATATCCTACATTTAGTGAGACTCTTCTACAGGTATCTTTTTAACCAGTGACTTTTCAATTATAAACTCAAAGACTTTTTTCAAGAATGGGCTCAGTGCAGAGGGAGGTGCTGGTTGAAAAATAAAGCGCCTTTATGTGTGTGGATTAACTGTGAAGCCAGACACACAGATTGACACTGAGAAAAATCAGTTGAACTTGAAGAGGGGGGTGCAGGCTGCGAGGAAACCATCAAACACCGTTCTCTGTCTGTGCGCAAACACAAAACGTGTCACCGGCTCATTTCTGCGTATCCACTCCGGCCTCGTGCCTGTGACCACAGCAGTGGTGTGGCGGTTGCCTCGTGCAAAGCTGTATGGACATGGTGTTCTTTCTTCTGTGGGTTGTGGTTCTCTGCACACTGCTCACTGAGACTCAGCGCTGACTTTTCTCAGTGTTCTCCCACATGACCAGTGTTATTCAATTTACTTAAAAAAGTAATTAGTTACTTAATACTTTTTAACAACATCATACACAACCTGAATACATAAAAAAGCAATAGGCTTTTTAGCCCAATTCTATTTTTTCTGCATAATCCATCATATAAAATAGAATCACATTGAAAAAGTCTCCTTTTAAAAATTACTTTTTTTAGTTTTAATAATTTAACTTTATGCACATTGCATTAAGCAAAAGTTAAATTATATGCAACAGTCTTTGACTACAAGAAATTAGTTTAACATTTAAACCTATTTTCTGCTTATTCCAGCAGATAAAATAAATAATTTTTTTGTGTTTACACTCACTCTTTAGATGCAAGTAAAACACAGCAAAAAAATAACTAAAAACAAAGATTCAGCGGCACCTAATCCTGTCGCTCTTAAATCTATTTTTCACCTGTTTAGCAGGAGTGGGGCAGTCAGAGCTTTGCCTGGTGCCACAGCGGTCATGTCAGTGGGGGGATCCGGGGGATTTCTGTGAATTTCACATTCCTGTGGCGGCTTGCTAGGTGCTTGCTCAGATTTGAAGTTTAAATTTTCACTGTGGAAAGTGAGAGTACAGTGGACGCTAATGTTCGTACTCAATATTATCAATTGTTACACACGTTTGTCATGAGACACTCTCACAAAAAAAAATCACAATGGTTTAGAAATCCAGTAACGCAGGGTGCTTACAGGAAAGTCATAGTAATTTAATTACTTATTTTGCAAAGGTAATCCCTTTTATCACTCGTTATTTTAAAAAGGTAACTGGATTAACGTGTTACTGCCCATCTCTGCACACGACATGTGTAAATACACACACACATCCAAAGCACACAGTTTCAGAGGTGTGCTGTGTTTGACTTAGAGTTGGGTAGATGTAAACTGAACTGTGTTGAGGCTATGCACAAACCAAAGTTGTGAATGACTTTCTCATGTTTGAACTATAATACCACACTACAGGACAGCCCTGACCTAATTACTGATAATACGATTTACAGTGTTTAGTTTGCTTGCTAGAAACTGCAGCTTGAAACATTTGCAAAGTTTCAACCAGCGGAACAAAGGCTTTAACAACGTGAGCTGCTGATCTGTTAAAGGAGATTTGAAACCTTTTGAAAGAAACTATTGTTTTAGTTGCTCCCTTTTCCATTCTGATATATCAAGCATAGTCTACACACATCTGATTACCTGATTTAGGACCATCTACTTAACAACATATTTACATGACATATTTCTGAGGTGATGTCAGTGAGCAAAGGCACTTTCGCTCAAGCACTTTCTAGCTACTCTAAAAACCATAACTTTGGGTAATGTACTTTTGGGTTGAATATGATTAAAATAACAACCAGGGTTGGGTTAATATTGGAGAGAAAGACCTACAAGTTGGAAAAGGCTGGGCCACACCTTTGTGTAGGCTAAACAACAACAACAACAAAAAAACAGACTTACTGCTTGGGAAAACATTAAACAGTAATAAACAAAGAAACTATCACAGGCACTCCTCACTTTTATTATCAATCTTCCAGTTCCCTAAATCATAAACTCAATTGTCTATAAAATGATTCTCTCCTTTAGACCATTATTTGTTTCACAAAAACAACTAAAACTACTGAATCTGCACTCTAAAATTATATATTCTCCTCAGAGTAAAAGAAAAGAATACTTAATCAATTTATCGAGCCGTTTCCCAACATATTTACAGTTTAATCAACTACACCGAGCAACTAAGAATCATCTAAAGCCAAAAGACTTCCAAGTTACATTTACAGTCTCACTGGACACATTGTTCCATACACCTGTTCAGCTGATTTGTAAATGCAAAAATCTAATCAGCCAAGCACATCTAGGAACCCAAACATGGTCAAGACAACCTGCTGAACCTGATCAGAATGTGGAAGAAAGGTGATTTAAGTGACTTTGAACAATGGCATAGTTGTTGGTGCCAGATGGCCTGGTCTGATTTGCAGACATCAACCATCGCTTGGGTTTAGAGAATGGTCGAGAGTGCTTCAACTGATAAGAAGGCAACAGTAAGTCAAATAAGCACATGTTACTTGGGATTTATGCATCAGCGGGAAATCTAACCTATTGCTACGTCCTAACTGTAAACCCCTATGAAACCCTATGCCTAGCCTGACCTGCACCTCCCTGGAAATGTAACTGCAAGTCGCGTTGACACAGTCTGCAACTATTGTGACTGGCATGTTGGGTACCGCTGACTCCTCCTATCCATTTCCAGCTACTTTTTTGGAACAGTTTTTGAATTCATCAGTGACAGAAAACGACTGTGTCATTATAAGGATTCACAATGACAGCATCAATATAAAGACTCACAAATGTCAGCAAACTCCTGGAGGCAGATTGCTGAAGCTAATAGGAATTGATGTAAGTGAAAGTGAAAACTAGTAGAAAAACACAAGGGACAAACATGTTTACGTTGTGTCCCAGCTGAAAAATCCTACAAGGATGCCACACACATTGCACCACAATTGAATAATCAGCACTATCAAAACAACCTTACTGCTAATGACTTTCTGATTTACTAAACTATATTTACATAGACAGTGAGCCCAGTATCAAGCAATTGAGCAATTATAGTTCTAACGTGGTGATAATGATAAAATAATAAATACATGTAATAAATAAATAATTGTTGTATTGTATAATAAAACAATTGAAAAAAAGATCATTGATATAGTACAGTAAATTCACCTGGTGAATAGTATTGCTTTTTTGATTTGTTTGTCCACTGGCTTCCTGTCATTTTCCAAAAAGTGCATAATAGTTTCTAAAGCTCAGGCTGCAGTTAGGAAATGCTATACTGTTTAAACTCATTCATGCTGGCAGGAAAAGCTGCAAGGCTCCCACCTAATGTTCCTGCTTAAAGACGGAAATCTCACACAAAGCCTGTTGTTTGTGTTCTGAATCAACTGGACAGCATCACAAAATGACGTGCTAACAGCCATTCACTAACTTATGCAGTATTACAGCACTCTTTTTCCACAGCTAACATTATAGCCTATTTGAAGTTCCACCATTAAATTACTTCGTTTCCCTCTTTAGCCTTCTATATATCCTTCAGTCCTCCTCGTTCTTACACTTTACTTTAATACTCCCCTCTCTATGTTTCTAAACACTTTCTCTGTTTCGTTTCCTCTACTCTTATTTTATTTAATCTCCTCTCATCTACTATCTAATCTTTTCTCTTCTTCCTTGGCTCGACCTCATTCACTTCTCTTCTCAAACTGCTCTTCTGTCCAGTTCTTCATCAACTCCTTCAACTTTAACCTACAGCATCTTCCATAGAACAACATCTGACTCGAGTTACTGTCTGAGCAGGAGGAGGGCGGTGGGATGGGATGGGAGGATGACTAATTGGCTGTGATCCATCTAAATCCAAACATTCCTGCTCTGCTCAGACAAGTCAACCAGGGAAGCAATCCAGACCCAAAGTCAGAGACAAGCCGATGTTCTTAATGAATCACAAGTCACATTACATAAAAGGGGAAATGACAATTGAAAAAATTGCAGTGGTTGATTAGCTGGTTAGCTGGAAAATTATATGATATGTATATATTAAGCTGGATTTCCTTGCTGTGTGATTTGCAAGTGCCTGAAAATGTAACTATCAGATTTTTTGTGGCTAAAATGCAACGCTATCATAGCCAGGTAGCTGGTGCCACCAGATGTCAAAACATCTAAAAGTTGACAGCTTTCGACTAGGGGTGGGTGGTATAAACGGTATACCATAGAAACTAAATGAATTTGGCCAAGGGTAGAGATTTTGGAAGTGATAGCAGAGCTGTACATTTTAATTTTTCAGAAATCTCTCAGAACATGGTACATCATGTTTAGGTGGAAACTAGCAAGCTAACTTCCTGCTAACTTCTAACTCAGTTAAATGTATTTTTTGAAATTATATTTTTATTGAAGAAAAGAAAAAAAGGACTTGTTACAATAAAGTGCATTGATATTATTCAGTCAAAAAAAGGACTTTTTTAGTCCTTTTGTTTTACATTCTAACCGTTAAATGTAATAAATTCCGTTGTCATGGATGCCTGGATGTTAAACTTAATTGTTACACCTAGTAAAGCAGCAACGCTGATCATTTTATTAAAGATGAAAGAATTTAGACAGTTTTTGACTCTGTGATGCTGCAGTGTTTGTTTGACTTTGGGACCTGAAGCGGAGTTTGCACTTACTCCCAGTCTGCGAGGCTCCTGACTACGGTAGCCGCGATACTCCGACAATTCATTAAGCTGTGCGGCTTCGTAGCTTACCAAAGCCGTACTAAAACATTCTTTGACAGATTTTTGAGTGCCGTATACCACATAAAATTGGTTCGAGGTCAGTAAGCACAACCAGAATTTATACTTAAGGCGCACCGGATTATAAGGTGCACTGTCGATTTTTTATAAAATTGAAGGATTTTAATTGCGCCTTATAGTGCGGAAAATATGGCATACAGAAGAAAATAATATATGGCGATATATATCGTTACCGCACATGCTTCAAATTATACCGTGATACGGATTTTAGGCCATATCGCCCAGCCCTACTTTGGACTTCACTTGAGGTTCTCTAACACACACCAGACACAGACATTAGTGTGAGAAAATTCTTCTTCATACACTGACTGAGAACTAGCTTCCATCATGTTTAGAAATTTACATGCCTGGAAATTTTCAGCGTGTCACCCCTTTTTAAACCCCCAGTTAAGGGCATACTGAGGAGCAACATGAGAAGAAAACAAATACATGAATCTGATTCAAAGAGTGAGACAGAGGTCAACATCTTATCTGGTGTTGCACTCAAGCGAGTCAGCGGTTTGTATTGTTTGGCGCTGAATAGAGGTTGGCTCGTTCAGAATGTGTAGTGTGAAAGACGTTTTTCACACTTCATACATGGTTCAAATTAAAGCTGTCAAACAGAAAGAAAGCTGTAGTGCCAGTAAAGATAAAAGCAGAGTTCCAGATACTAAATCTGTCTTATCTCAGTCGTACACTGCAAAGTCAGGGGGCTGGGTCTCGGGCAGACAGAGAGGCTGAGTGTAAAAATCAGTACTAACTCTGTGATTTCAACCTCAAAAGACAGCAATCCCACCCATTTCACTTTACAACTCCTGGCACTTCTCTCTGTAAATGACCCACACCACAGAATATACTGTCTAAGGCTTGTAGTTAATGATTATTTTCATTATCAGTTAGGCTGCTGATTATTTTCTCAATTATTTAGTCTATAAAATGTCAGCAAAAAGTTTTTTAGTTCACATTTTCAGATTTTTTAACCTACAGTCCAAACCAAAGCTTCTAGTTTAGCATCACATATGACAAAGAAAATCCTCACATTTTAAAAGCTGTCATCATGAAATGTTTAGCATTTTGGCAAACAAGGTGAGAGGACTTTAATGGGGACTGCACACTAAACACAGCCAGAGTAGGATTTAGTGACGAGTCCGTGCAGAGCAGTTCCCTTGAGCAATACTGCCTTAGACATGCAGTTAAATGTAGATAAGCAGTCCTGCAATCAGCAAGAACCACTTCAGATAAATGTACTTCATCCTGTCATTTCACCTTGGTAAACGGACTATACAGTGTGCACACAATGTTGATGTGATCCTTAGCAGAGCTAATGGTAAGGGGTTGTCAAATACACTGGTATTTTTGTTTAAATTAATAAAAAAGAAGAGCTCATTTTCGTAATGTGTGGATAACCACTGTCTGCAAATAACAGCTCTCAGTAATCAATAAGCAAGCTATGCAAATCACCCTGTCATATCATATCATATCACTGGAATAGGCAGTTAATAGTGTTAATAGTTAACATTGTATTGTGTGTATATATATATATATATATACACACACACACACACACACACACACATATACATATATATTATTCAGAGCTTAGTCAGCTGTTCAAAGGATTCTTTTGTCTTCTTTCTTTTTTTGATCACCTCATTAGGTAATTGCTCAATGGCAGTTTTACTTGACTTTCAGGTTACACTTTTTTATATTTATCGGAGAACCATAAAAAAGTCTGAAAAGTAGAAATTAGAAATGTCGCTAACAAAAATGCCAGCACAGTTGAGCGCTACAATATTGTCGAGTTTCTTCGATTAATTTCTTTTGGGGTTTTTAATGAATCAAAGAGGAGTCCTGCATCTTGTCGAGCACGTTCCTCTCTGTGTGGAAGCACAGTAAGACAGTAGAAGTGGACTCACACACTGTGGTTCATTGTTTTTTTTACAGACTGGAGACAATGTGTTGTTGTTCCTCCAGACTGAATAGGAGGAGATAAAGGAAACAATAACAGAAAATGGCTTGTTAAAACTGAATTCAAGCATTAATGTTATTCAAATGATTTTGGAGTTTTTTAAAACTGTTTTTAAAATTTTTTTATCAATGCCAGAAAACGGAAGGCTGAATATGAGCTTTCAGCTAATTATCATCAGTTGTGTAACTACCTATATGCATAACTGATGCTGCTGACAAGGTGCTTTCATTATCACATTACCTTTTGCCAACTTCCTCACCTTTGCAATAATCGTTTTAAGTACTATAAGTCACAGAATTGCCCAAAATCCAAGATGGGCAATTCTAAAAAACTTGGTTGCTTGTTTTATCCAACCAGCAGAGTAGTATCAGAGAAATTAGAAAATATTCCCATCATCAAAACTTCTGCTGGACTCTAAAAACTTTCTTTTTAGCTGTGTTAGAGCAGGCTGCTTCACAGGCCAGGCAACTGTAGTTGGGCTTTCAGTCTTTGCTGTGACTATAGTAAGCATGATTTCACGCAGTAACTTACCCAGTCAAGAGTCAGCTTTTGTATTCATGCAGCTTCCATAGTCACCAGACAGCTGCTGTCACTATATCCACTGACCCAACAGCTCATTAATTGTTAATGATGGCGCTTCAGAAGACTGACTTCAGAGTCTCAGTGATATTGTAGCAGAGGCTGGCACGTGTTCACATGGGTTGTAAATAATAAAACGGGTGCATGGTTAGGTGATTACATGAGGGATCATAGGTCTGACATCAAATTACAGACATATATAAAATAAGGACATGGTCCCAGGTCTAAAAAAAAATGGCAAAGTTCCTTCAACATGCATTCAATGTGTTAGACAGGAGGAAGCTTTGTGGTAGTGAAAAGAAATCTGAGTGAATAGAAGTCTTTGGGGAGATGGCTTTCAGCTCTCATGATCTAGGCCTTCAGTAAACATATTCCTCATGCATTTATGAGCTCCACCGCTATTTTTAGTTCTTACGGAATACAACATTATGTCCATTTTGACAATTATTGTGCCCATTCGAGTCAAAAGGAACTAAGCGCTATATACTTTAGGGCACGCCAACCTTATGATGAGCATGCTGTGTCTCAGTTTCAGTTGAACTGCTGATTTTGGGGATTCAACTTAATTGTGGACAATTTTCACCATTTCCTAAACTTGGACCAAACCAATGGAATAAATCCATAAATTTTGGCTTATTGCGTACACATCGGTATTTGCACATATGTGGAAAATAACAAAATGCCAGTATCTGAAGCTCTGCTATGATCTCACAATTTAGAATATGATATGACGCAGTGTCTTCATGGTAAATTCTTAGTTTGTGATACACACTGCTAGTTAAAATACTCCAGAAATCAATTTTCTTCTGCTTATCCAAATTTCCCCTATCACTGCTGAGGCAAAAGGCAGGGTACACACTGGATAGTTTGGCAGTTTGTCACAGGGCTAACACAGACAGACACAAGATACAACCCCACTGCCTGCATGTGTTTGGACTGTGGGAGGAACCAGGAGGGAAAGCAAGTAATTAATAATAGTTTGGATTTGAGTGAAGCTGTTGCACTGTACTACAAATAAAAAATATATTAATAAACTATATAAATCAAATGGAATACATATACTTAAAAAATTAAGTGTTGGTTATGAAATAATAGGCAGATATGTTGTATAAATTGACAAAAGCTACAGAAATGAACTTGTTTTTTCATATTCTTCATACACAAAGCCCTTTTTAGTAAAATATTAGATATATTCCCCTTGGAAGGAGTCCTATCTGCAGTAAGTGTGCGTGCAGTTTCCAGGGTTGCAACAGAGTACATTAAATGAGGGATGAAAAGATGATTTCTTTCGATTTTACCCACGTGGCAGAGTTTCTGTCGCTCCACCTGCGTTTCCTCTGCTCTCAAATGAACCCTAACGATTTCACTTGCTTATAAGGAAAAATATGCTGTCAAAATATTATGAAATATGACAAAGCCAACTTCCTCCGTCTTTTTCACTGAAATTAAGAGGAAGTGGCTCGAATCCACTTCTCTTATATCAAACGGTATGACATCCAGTTTGTGTGTGTGAAAGGGGACTTTACCTCCCAGCGGCCGTAGGTCATGAAGTACAGGGCGAAGGGGATGGCTGTGCCCGACATGGCGTGCGTGGACGGCATGCTGTACTCGGAGTTGTAAAACACCTCCACTTTGACCACAGGAGGTGAGGCCGGTCGGGACCAGCCGAGCACATCCTTGGTACACTGTCCCAGGTACATGACCCAGACCCACACCATGATCAGTCGCCTGCTGACGAAGGCGTCTATGTTCCACGTTATGAATGGGAAGAAGGTGATGTAGAAAGTCTCGTTGCCCAGCTCGGTTCCGAAAGTGAATAGATAGTACAAGAAGCGGTTTTCGATCAGGAACTCCTGCCCGTCGTCGCCCGTTAGAGAATTCTTGCGGAGTGGCTTTACCTTGCTTCTCCGTTGGGGACCCAAGACTCCTCCGACTTGGCTCTCCTCACAATCGGCTGCCCGGGATAAGTCTTGCGCGGTCCCGCTGCGGATGCCCGGACCCACGGGGCTGCTGCCCACACCAACCCTCTCCCCTGCGGCGGTTGCCGAAGACACCGCTGTCCCGTTCTGTGACGGGGTTTCACCTTCATCTTTAAAGTTATTAGCAACGTAAGAGTCCGCAATCTTTCTCCGAAGCCTCGCTGACGCCGTTTGCATATTTTCTGATTCCCCAGCCCCTACAGCGGACAAGTTTTTACGGTCATCCTCTCCGGCGACGTGATGACAAGCGCCGTTGTTGTGCGAGTGAGCCCGGTCCGCTACTTTGCTGCTGCCGGTGGTCGTAAACGTGCCTCGTACTCCGCAAATGTTCTGAAAGCGGGCAACAAGGTGAGGGTCCTTGAGACAGTGGTACAGCTCTTTCATTTTCTCCATGTTTTAATTCCTTTTCACGACTACAACGTAACAGAAGAAACGCGTACTCCCTTACTTTCTCTGAACTATGGATGCTAGCTCCCTGGCTAACGTTAGCGAGCTAACCCGTACATCATGGCAGAGCGGCGCTCAAAGGTGAACCCTTGAAGCATTTGCAAATGGTAGGAAAAATTTGACAAAAACTCGAGTCTTTTTAAAATAAGAAATTTCGTTTTCAGTTGAACCGTACCGGACAAAAATAACCGGAGGGCTCCTGCCGTTCGTCTGGGTCTGGATGCGATAAACACTCCGCTATGTACAACTGTCAGATCCACGAGAGGTCCGTGGAACGCGCCTTCCCCGTTGCCTTCAGGTGCTGCAGGAAATGTCACAATTCTTTCCTCGTACACAGGTTTAGGACCAAAGTCGAGATCGGATAGCCAGTGAAGTAACAGGAAGCCGCTTAGATCGCTTTCGATGCAGTAACTGGGACGTTGATTGACAATGAGCAGTAAGAATTTTACCATTTCGTGGTGTAAATTGCCACGTGTGTACTGCAAAGTGTGATATATCAGTGGCTATAATAAAATGATTTTTTTTTTTAATAAAGCAAAGGGCTGGAAATCTGCAAAGAAGGAAAGAAGGCCACGATCAGTCAAACAGAGGCTACACATATCACAATAGATGTGTTTGGTTTTTTATGTCTAGAAATACTGGGTCATATTTAGTTTGTTTACTTAATATTTTTTCTATTATGTTTAAAAAAATATCTTAAAGTGAAATATGCGTTTATAACTCAGTCATTGCTTTGTGGGTGCAGAAACGTAAGTGCTCTCCAGTTCATAAAGGCTTGAAATTAGATTGTGTAAAGTTCTAGTTCACAGACCATAATATTTAGGAGATGCTCTGTTACAAACTCTGTCTGCAGAGGTGACGATTGCTTATGTAACATTGTAAAGCCTTTTTTTGTTAGGAGCACTGGAATGCAACGGTGGTTCCGGCGCGCACGCACAACGCTCAACGGAACTGAAAACGTCATGACGTGACGTGACCGCGCTTTGTTGATAGAGAGGCTGAAAAATAAAGAAATGAAACAAAAATGTCACATTACATACTTTATTTGATAATCAATCACATGAAAAAGTTTAAAGGCCCTTTTCAAAATAGTTTCTTAAATACAGACTATTCATATTCATCAAAATATAAATTCTTGATTTAAAATATCAAGCTTCTCTTTAATAGTTGCCTTTAGTTTGTCGTTGTTGTTTTATCTTATTTTACTTTATTTTTCCATTGAAGTGATTGTTATCAAGATGCACATTGTCGAAATCAGTAAAACTCCTGGATAGACACTGAACACACGAAAAGACACAGAAGAAGGATGGATAACCAGTCACTGTTGTCATACAGCAGGTAAGTCGGCTTTATAAAGCACCAATTAAATAACCTATTTTCTGACCACTTTCGGTCCTCTGTGAAATCACCACTGGTGCTGGAACCGTAGTAAGAAAGAAATGGAATGCAACATCAAGTTAAAGGCCTTCTGGTCTCTGAAATTCAGCATTAAAACACCACGAGGCTGAAATGCATTCACATAAACAATATTTGGTATCAGAAAAAAAGTATTTTGACATCACAGAACTGACAAAAAATATTTCCTCCTTTTTAGATAGCAAAAAATTATTTTTTTCTTTTCTATGTAGGCATTTACTGCCACCAGAATTATATCTCTCTATTATACATATAGGTATAATCTGGGATATTTAGACTATGTAGACTACAGGTTGGTGCTTAATACTGTAATAATAGTATTTGCCAACAGTTATAACTCATGTGAAAATATATGCGTTAAATGTTTGCTATATTGTATGTTTCAACAGATGTTATAGTTGTTGACAAATCTATTTACATCTATAGTGGGTTATAAGTTGTATATAACATCTATAAATGCAAAATAAGTGTGTGCTTTAAAACAAAGCATTTCTCTGCTTTGAATTTTTTTTTTTTTACCAGCAGAGGGCAGCAAAGTGCTGCAAAATGAAAACATAGTCACGGGACATCGACCACAGAGAGAAAACAGTCTTCCCACAGGCAGTAAACGCACCCTGGGGGAGTGCCTTGAGTTCTTCATAGCATGAGATTTCACACGATCCAGGGAATGATACACAGAATATTTCATAAATCACACAGTAGCATAAAAAGATAACAGAAGCACGTCAGCAAATATTCTCCACGCAAGCCAAGGTGCATCTAAAGTAGCCAGCAGTCTGTAAATCCCTGAATGCGCTCACAGTTTACATGAGCAACAGTAACAATAAAAATCAATAATACTACAGCTGCAAAGAATTTAAAAAAAAGATGCTGCCTGCTTAAAGTCTCTTACATTTGCACAAACAGTAAATAGCAGTAATGCTGCAGCAGAGTTTGATATCAACACTCCTGAGGCAGAAGAAGAAGAAGAAGAAGAAAATGGTCTTTCAGCTTGTTGAATCCACCACTACTTCTCAGCAAGGTGACGAGAAGAGGCGACGTCCTGCTGATGCACGAAACAGAGCCTGAGACACATTTTCCTCAAAGCATTTTTAGTGAACAGGGAGAAAAACAGCAGCTGCAGCCTTCCTCGTGCTGGTTGGAGCGAACAGTGCGAGTCCACATGCCTGTGACATGAACTGATGTTGCATTTCCCAGCTTTAAAAAGAGGCCTGGCGGTGAGGATCAGAAAGTCAGCCATTGTCATCCAGGTTGTACAGGAGGACCTGGTGGTTTGGGGTGAGGCCCGGGCAGGTACCCAGGGTGTAGAGGCAACCAGCTGATGGGTAACACGGCACCAGCCGGTAGTGCTGTAACTCCTCTAAGCCAAAGCCCGGGGAGCAGCAGTCTGTCACCAGCACCTTCACCCTCTTCCTGTCTGGGTACATCAGCCTCCGCTGCCCCCTATCCCCGATAACCCCCTCCTCTTCTTCTCCTTCTTCCTCTTCATCTACTTCATCTTCTTCTTCCTCTTCCTCAGCCTCCAGCTCCTCCTCCTCATGGTGAATCTTTCTCAGCAGGTTGTTGATGAGGACGGAGCGCCTCAGGTAGGCCTCGGGATCTTCCAGGAACCTCAGCTTCTCCAGGGACAGCCTCAGGATGCAGCTCCGGTCCTCCTGCAGTATCAAGTGCTGCAAATGGCAAATGTGAAGGCAGCAGGTCAGCTTGTGTGCTTACAATTTTTTAATTTTGACAATTTATACAGATAATTTTTTTAAAAAACATCAGAAAAAGATTTTTTTTACACATGAAATATGGTCACTGTTTTTTTATTATTACTGAAGGTATTGTAGCGTACATTAAAAAAGGTTTCAAAGCGCAAACTTTACTTTTTTTTACATAATTTATTTTATAATCGACTTTCTAAAAATAAAGCTAGCTGGAGATTTTTCCCTGTCCTGCCTTCATTTAATAAATATAATTTTATTATTTTTTTATGTAAAATTGTTTGAGTTTACCTCTCTAATACTAATCAGTTATCTATGCAGATATCTAGAAAAAGGCCTTCCATCCACTTTGTTTCATTTGTCCAGATTTTGTGAATAAACTGCGGTTGTAGTTTAAAATTGTAAAGCAAGCAAACTTAAATGAGATTTCAGCAATGGAATATTTCTGTCAAACAAATCTTTGTGAGTCTTACTGAAAATATTCTTCAGATGGTTGTTGCCCACAAAGTTTCTGCCTGTATTTCTCCAGGAGGAAATGGGAAAAGCACATTTACTTGAGTTCCAACCTTAAATAAAAATTCCCAATACTTGAAATACGTTTGTAATGTTTAATGCTGCTATTTTGTAGTGTAATCCTGTAGATTTTTACTGTATTACAAGTGACCTGCAGCTTTAGCTAGTCTTTAAAGGGCGTCCAACATATGATGCTTTTATTATAAAGTGAAACTCAGAGCTGAGACAGGAAATGATTGACCGGAAATGAAAGGCCAAAAGTGGGTTATTGTAGAAAAACTGGACAAATCTCACATTTTTTTTAGCTTCTCAAAAAGTGAAGCTTGCGTGTTTTCCCTCTCAGTGATTAAAAAAATAGACTGCACACTGAACAAAATAAGCAGTATCATTTGGTTAAATTGTGTAATTTATTAACTTGTTTGTTTGTTAATTTAAAAAATATCTAGAGCATGTATTAGTCTGTATGTAGAATGGTAAAATATATAAATATAGCTCCACTGAGCTGAGCTGAAACAGGGAACTAGAATATTTTCCCATTTCCTGAATATACTTGCATATCTACCTAGGTATCATTTTTTATTGCACAACTTTTATTTGTAACATATTATTTTCGTAGAACTGCATTCATGCATAAACCTTTAAAAGTAGAGTGAACACTTCAGGTATTCAAAGCAGAGAAACAGTGGAGACTGTGTAGGACGCTGGAATGAAGTTGAAGGATATGATGAAGGCCAGCTAATAAAGACTGAAAACGTTAAAGTGATGGAAAGAATTGTGAATGTCGAGAATGCACACAAGCAAAGAAAGAAGCCAGAAACATTTGGAGCTATGAAGTCACCAAAGCTTTCAGCTGTTGTATTAAGGTCTTTCAGGCACAGAAAATCAAGTCACGCTAGCGTAAAAAGAACAAAAAGAAGAAAAGAACATACTTTTTGAAAATATCCACGTAGGCCTCGGTGTAAATCCTCCTCCTCCGCATATTTCCTCTTGAAGTAAGCAACTTTCGACGTTGTTGAATGGTTTGGTCTCTCTCACGGGGAAGGAGCTGCTGGAGGCAACCACACAGAGATCACTGCTTTCTACCGCCACCACAGCACCACAATCAGAATGTGCTGAAGCCTCCGTGCTACACTGAGGGGATTTCACTGGCTGGTTTTAACTTGAGTGCTTCTCCAGTGCAAAAACTGCTTCCATGTGAAATAAGGTGAATGCTGGTCTCTACATTCTGGGATTAAAGTTGGTGTTAATTATTTATATCACCAAAATCCAATATTTGTACATTTTTGCACAGCCAGCAAGACCGTTCAGCCTCTCAGGACAGACTTAAAGACTGAAACCACAGCTGTGCTTTGGGTATTAAGTCACTGTTGATACGATTCTTTTGCACACACGGTTGTTTTGCAGGTCATATGCATGTTTTTCTTATTTTTTGCCTCTTTTTTTAGGTCATTCCTCACTCTCTGTGGTCAGGTTTCATCCCATCTCAATTCAGTTTAGGTTTTGTTTCTTTTTTCGTGTGTTTCTGAGGTCATTTCTTTACTTTTTCAATCCTCTAACATTACATATCGCAATGCTCTTTGGTGGTTTGCAGTTATCTCTCCTCTTCGTTGGTTCTCTATCATTTTGTATTGATTTAGTTTGTCTATTTGTCTACCTGTGGAAAGCTTTCTTCTTCTGGTCATTTTCATCTTTTGTTCAGTTAGTTTGGGTCACTTTGTGGCATTTCTTTAAATGTATTAATGTGTACATATTGTATGTAATGTTCTCTTTCTTTTTCTGTTATTGTTTTAGTTGGTTTTTATATTTTTAAGTTTGTGTTTGAAGTTTTTTGTGATTTGAATGTATTATTTTAAACAAACAAATGTGTATTATTTTGCCATGTGTTATTGCCACTTTTATTTGTAGTAATGTTAGTATTTGAAAACATTTTCAAAGTGTCCTTTCTTTTCTCTTTTCTGGCTTTGCTGCATCCAGTCAATGGTTGTGATGCACACGGCCACTAGAGGTCATGTCCACTTAACGTAATCTATGGAAAGGAATGAGTCATAAACATTAAAAGAGCAGCACTGCGAGGCAGACACACAGTCACATCACTCTCCTGGTTGAGAGATGTTAGACTGCAGGAAGAAACGGCAGGTTTGATTACCTGCTGCCGATTGGTCCACGGCCGATTCAGCTCTCAGACCGGAGTTTAAATCAGAGCTGTTCTGATCCTCCACATCGCCCTCAGACTCCTGCTGGGAAACATACACCCAGATAAATAAGGAGCAGAAAGGACCAAAACATCAGCACACAAACAAAGAAACTTCACATTTGATCACATTTCATCCTTCGCGTTCTTCACCTGGAGTTTTTGCAATGAACCAATCACATCTTTTTTTCTTTTTTTACATTTGCATTTACATCTAAACAATGAGAAACTTGCATAACAATAACTATGAGCTAAACAACTCTGGGCATTAATAAAATACCTTTCAGATGTACACTTTCCCACACTACAGCACCCACACACTGTATGTGCACTGCAGTATAACGTCATGATCTGATCCTTTAATGTTGCTACACGATGCTGCGTTTTTGGCCAAATGTATCAAACGACATTGCTTCCAAAATATGCTCATTTGAATTTAAGAGAGCTCGAAGGAGAGGATGAGAGATAAAAGGGTTGAGTGCGTGCGCATGTGTGGGTGATGTTATTTAAAATGCCATAAATCAATCATAAACACAGAGTGGGAAGCTTTACGTCGTGAAACATTCACACCGGGTCCCCTGAAGCTGCTGTGGTGACTCACACAGTTTCTATTGTCCAACTGCATCCCGAGAATGATGCATGGTGATGGACGCATAAGCAGAGGGAAAGATAGAGAGACGGAGGCTGCGTGGGAAGTGTGTGTCAGTGTGTTTGTGCGCATTCTGCCTGCTGTCTTTTCTTTTGCTGAAAATAATTTCGCTAAAAGCGGAATATGTTGGAGCAGGAGGTCAGGAGTTTTCCTCTCCCAATTCTTAGCAGCTCCATCGCTCCAATAAGAAGATTTGGCAAATAACAAAAGCGTTTTTTTTTTAAATGGCTTGCATTAATAACCTTGTGCCAGCTGAAGTCAACAGTTTGCAGGTACCAGTCTTCTTTCTGAAGCTAAAGCAGCACTTTCATCATGAAGGCGTGAGTATATTTAGGATTTAAAAGAGAAAAAAGAGCAGCTGCTCTAATAATAGTGATTAATAATAGTGCATTCACTTACATCCCCAAAATACTCCTAAATCCAAGTGTCATGCCAGTTCTTCATCACATAGAGTTTAACTATTTATATTATTATTATTCATTGAAGAGCATCTGCATTGTCTGAACTCCCTTTCTAGTTTATTTCAGTTGATTTCTACTTGATGTAAAGCACGTTTCCTCTGTTTTAAAGGCGCGTTCCAATAAATAAACGCCTTTATTGGACACTTTAGGGAAGAAACAGCTGTTTTGCTAAAAGGTTTCCATCAATACATCCATTATATTTAAGCCAAAGGTTCTTACCTTTAAGTAATTCTGTCGAGCAACAGTTTTTAAAGCCTCCTTTCCTCTCTCTACCGTGATGTTCTCTCCTGGGCGCCTCATCCACTGACAGCGATCTAGCGCTTCCCCAGCTCGCCAGCAGTCACAGCCTGTGTGGGTTCAAACAGAAACGCAGACGGGCGGACGTGCTCAGAGCTCGAGCTCCTGTCTGGGTGAGACGCTCGCTGCTCTCCAGACTCCTAAAATATCCCGTTCACAGCAACAGGAGACAACACACTCCGCTCAGCGCCCGCCCTCATTGGTCCCGGCGGAGGCAGATGTTTTCTGTTGCTAAGAAACAGAGTAAGCGCGGCGATGACGTTCCAGCATCAGTCCCGGTCTTCCCGTATGCAGCCGACACATGCTGCACGGTTTCCGCGCGTTTTTACCAGCGCACTGACAAAGTGAAGCGGTTTGGATCAGAGCCGAGGTTCAAAGGTTTTACTGGGAAAGAAGACACTGTCAGAATTTTTAAATCAAGTCCGTTTGACTTGTTTGGCATTTCTGGTGTTGTTAATGAGTAATGGAGATGGAAATCAGTCAGGTGAAGTGGGCAAAGTTATGAGTCCATGGCCCTCTACCCCAGTCACCAAAGATCCACGCGTGATTTTTTTTCTTCAGTCATTTTGTGTCCTTGTGGATGTTTGTTTGGTTTTTTTTGCTCTCTTTGTGGTTAATTTGGGGCGCCTTAAGGGTGTTTCTTTTGCATCCTTCTGTAATCATTTCGTCTCTGTTTGTCCCCATCTTGAATCTCTCAATGGGTGATTTGTGCCTCTGTATGACTGCTCTGTGATCCTCATAACAGCGGCATCCACATGAATATCGAGAATGCGTGACGAGATTTTTGTTACTGGAATATTTCTGGGATTGTAGTTCATTAATAGTTTGACTGAGAAAACGAGACTGGGCATCTCTTGGATTTATATAAGAATCTTGGGTGTATTTAACACAACCCCCCATGTTTGAATAACTTGTGTTAATTTAACTAAATTGTTTAAGTTGCTGCCAAAGCAAAACGTGTGTGTGCAACCAATGTCCACTTTTGAATTAAGTAAATCCTACAGTGTTGGACCAATCATGTTTTGTTTGCCTGCATGTAAACAGTGTGGTGTGGAGAGCAAAATCAGGGCTAATTGCCAATATACACACTTAAAACTACCTGCCATCTATTGATGATTCAGTGTCTTTAAACCAATCCACTTTTATTAATAACAGGCACACAGAACAGTAAGTTTTAGTTTCTTCACTGTCACTGGTTTCACCTCATTGCAGGTGTCCACACTGGCTGTGGAGGACCTCGTCAGCCACTTCAAAGACATTCTTAAAATAAATGCAAGTCATAAAAGTCTGTCTACTATCAAACCATTTTAAAGCTAAACATACAAAATAAAACAAAGGCTCTGTGAATACGGACTTAAAACAGCTTGTGGGTTAAATCTAAGGCATCTGTCACCAAAGATTAAGCTATATTCTCCACAAAGAAGCAAAAAACACAATGCTTTCTTCAGTCTCTAATCCACTCTTGATTTGCTCTTGTTGTTAGGCACAAAGATTTAAAATTCAATCACAGAGCGGTGACGTATGTTTTTGTTTTTAACTACAAAAGCCTAATTTTCAGAATTAAGACATCCAAGTCATGCTCAGAAGTGAGGAGAGGACGCAAGAAAACAGATGGCAGGCAGACGTTACCACAGCAGGGATCTTCGGGTTTTTATTGGCAATGACAACTTGGTACAAAAAGTGCTTTCTGGGTGCTGCGGCAGCTCAGCATGCACAGACCAGACCAGGGCTGCAGAATAGTCAGTGCAAGATCAGGATCAATGCCCACTGTCTCTGTGAAATGGCTCATTAACTTGACCTTATAGAACTATACTTCTTGAGGTGGCCAGCAACAAGACAGAAGTTAAACACATTGCTTTAACTTTGTCTTGTAGAAAGGTAATTGCTATTCAGGTTTCTCCCCATCTAGCCTGAAACTATAGAGTCAGCTCAAGGTTTTGGAGTGGATGCCGTGTATAAAGCATCAAACTATATACATTTTAGCCTACACACCACTGAAGTCAGGTCTAATTGTATGTAAAAAATATTGTCTTTAATCACTGTTAGTGCCTCAAAGCAGATGATGACCAATACCTGCCAGTACCTAAATATAATCACCAATCACAGGAGCACTACAGTGTACAATCTTGAAATTGTTATATTTATCTGAAGAAAATTTAGCAAAGTTTTACTCTAATTATAAAACATGAAAAACAATACCTGGATATTTTAAGAAATTACACTTACACATTACAGTTGCATGAGAAGATTAGTTACTCTCATGTTATGTTTATGTCTTAAGACCCAGAAGGTGATTAGCCTAGCTTAGCGTAAACGCTGATAGTAGCAATATATAGCTAACCAGGCTTTGTCCACAGAAAAAGATAAAACCCAGCAGCACTGCTATGGTTTGACACACTTACACCATATGTGTTTAATACGCACAAATGAAACTGTTTCATCCATCTACAGACTGGCTTTGCACTTGTTTGACTTTAGCCCTGGTCAGGGCCTTGGCAAATAAACCTTCCAGGCAAATGCAGTCCTAGAGCAGCATTCACATAGAACAACAAGGAGGCTTCATGCAGATGTGTATCAACTGTTTGTCATGGTGGATATGTTTCATCTCAAAATATAACAGGCACTTCATCAGTATTACATCTGCAGCACAATCTGATCACACAATCTGTCTCACATCTGTAATACAACCTGGGATCTTCAACTGAGCATGCAGATATATAAATACAATCCTGGGACGTATTTAAAAACATTAAACATTTACTATTTTTTAAAAATATAATAGATATGATAGATTCTATACAACAACTCAACATGCATAAAATATATTAATCTGTGCAGTAAATATAATTCATGTCACTATTCACACTCACAAGTACGAAGCCGGTAGAAGAGGAGTGCTGATATTATTTTACCCACTGCAGACAAATGCTTCTTCGCAGGGAGTTGTTAAATTTTTCTCTATATACTATAAAATAGAACTGATTATCAAAATTGGATTGTTTATTTATCCCAATTTGGTAAAAGACAGAATTTGCTAGTAATTCAAGCTAGTTGATTTAAAAGTAAAAACTTGCCTTTTTGCTAAAGCATTAAATTAGTTAATTGTCAATTGTTGTAATTGTCAGTTCACTGCTGTTTAGACAAAAAAAAATGTAAGTTCAGGCGATTTATATTTTGTTCCTTTTCAAAGTGAAACCACAGAGCAAAATTTCAAATAATAATTGATTACTCCTTTGGCCACAATACAAGATGCTAACTTTGGGATGCCTGCCGTACTAACCAGGTGACATTTTTCATGTATTTTCTGAATTTACGGGTTATAAAGGTTTTATATTCTTCATGTTAGCAAAGAGGCTAACAAATGATTCTATAATAATAAAGTCACTGTTGAAAATAGGGGTTAATAAAACCCAACAACAACCAAAAACCTCGCTATTCAAATTCTCACTATATTTGGACAGTGTTGGTTCTTTGTTGTAATTGTGCTCTATAACATCCATATCTTCTTTAGCTAGCAGATACATACAGATACATATGATCAATGTCATGTTAGCCTTACTGTCAAAGAGCTAAATTACAGTGGCATGTTATCATGTATGCAGTCATTACATGCAGTTTTAAGACACTTTGGCGGGTTTTTTATTTTCTATGCATCACAATTACTTGCTTTTTACACCCTGTGATTTCCACTTATCTAAAAATGTGTAAACAACTGAACTACGTCACAGTGTAGAAATAAAAAAAAATATCTAGATGCCTATTTAAGGTAGCTCCAGCACTCCTATTCATCATCCATGCTTCGTATAATGCACACCTGAAGTAGTTGTTACGCATCTAGAATCTTAACTTAAAGCATTTACAGCTTGGTTCCTGTGCTAAATAGATACAAAAGGAGTCCATTCACCTATGTCCTTCAACAAGTGACTCATGTTCATATAAAAGAAAAAAAAACATAAAAACTTGTCTTTCGCCTGCTCTAAATGTCCCTGAATGACTTTAGAAACATAACAAGCCGTGGAGTAATCAGAAGCTGTTCAGATACTGTGGCTTACTTTGTCGATAAGCACTTGTTAACACGCTGACATTTTCTTTTTCCAAAGAGCTACAAAAAGGTCACGAATAATGGAAAAACTACGCAAGATATGATAAAAAGGTGAAGATGAAAGTTCTGGGTTTAGTAGTGAAACTTGTCAGTTTTTTTTGTTTTTTTTTTGAGAGTGAGGGTATGCTAACACATCAAACACAAAGAATTGGCCCTGATTTCTAATGCACGGCATCGCCTTATGGCCACCAACCTCGAGTCATTTCCAATCACAGTTTTATTAATTGCTAAAGAGACTGTGTTGTCACCTGTCCAAAGAAAACAAACGCTCGAGTAAACACATCTCTGCTCTCAGTGCGCGAACCCCTGAGGGTTCAGCTACAGTATTTCTCCACACAAACAAAAATAATCCCCCGATTCAGGCTGCGCTGCTACCTCATGACTCAAAGATGCTCAGATGGGAAAAGGAAGAGCATTAGCAGCAGCATTACCCTCATCACTATCACACTGTACGGTTTTACTGCCATAACTACCAATTAACACAGAGTGTGACTGGGGGGGGAAAAAAACAGACACACACACACTTCCAGAGTAATTCATTGGCGCTTCTTAACAGCTGCAGTGAGATATTTAAAGCCTCTTTTGAGCTCAGCATTGATGGATGTTGAAATGAGCTTTGCCCTGTGAAGGAGACAGAGCTGAGGCCAAATAACATCATTCAGGATTGATGAGGCTCATCCCAATGGGTTTAAGAGCCTCCAGCTGCTGGTCTTCCTGCCTGTTGTAGCACGAGCGTCAGGAGAATATGAATGAGCGCTGAATATGAATGAGACATCCTTCTTCTCCAACTAACTGAATCAGAAAATATTGGATCTTTTTTCCAAGTATTTCATGGGTACGTGATCCTTCAGTCATTTTTCTGCACTGAAAAATGTAACTAAAAAGCTGCCTTACAATTTTAGGGTAAGCAAAAAAAAAAAGAAAGAAGAAGACACAAATAGACCACCAAATGGTATCGCGGCTAAATAGTACCAGTTGCCCAAAAATTTGTCTTGTGATCTGTTCATTTACTGTGCTGCTTAGGTCACTGTTTGAACGTAGTTACATTTGAATATTTTGTAAGATTATATCTTGTTTATTTAACCTACACAAAAAAAGCTTTTTCACAAAGCATTCACTGTAAGGGAATTTTATAGATGAGCCCTTTATTCTGATCATTTTAGCGTGTTTACGATAGCTGCAGTCCACAGAATGTAAATACAAAGATGATAATATTCTAGAATACTTTGGTATCTACCAAAGCATCACATCTCCACCTCCATGCTTGTTTGTGCTGAGTGGCTGTTTGGTTGTCACCAAAACGTGACTCTCCTCATCATGAACAAACATCTCCACTTTGGTCTCATCGCTCTAAAATTCATTGTTCCAGACCCCTTGTGGTTTATTGCTGCCTGGCGAAGATAAACCGTCCTGCCATGTTCTTCTGTTTTAATAACAACACTTAGCTTACTGTTGTGTGTTTGATCGGCAGCACCTGACTGCTTCATTCCCTCTTAATTCCATTTTTTTCAAAGTACTCCTGCATTTTGGTGTAATTTGTGTTACAGAAATGATTATTTAATATGTAAAGTTTTATAACTTAGAGGTTTTACTGCCTAATGTTAAGAACCACCAGTTTGAATGAAACCCTTTTTTTATTTGAGTGATTAAATTTCTGTGTGATGACTTAATAAATGGGTAGTAAGGGTTTACTATCACTGTATTGATTCTCTCAGTAAAAACAGCACATTGGGTTTTGGATTTAGTATTGTTGACCATTTGGAGTTATTGGAGTAAACGCTGACCGAGTGCATGCTGGGAAACAGTCCGAATGAGTCCGATTAGCTACTTGTTTGTCATTTGTCACTAAAACTCTAAGAAAACAACATCAATTTGGTTTCTGTGGGATTAGCTCTCCAGTAGCGCCCTCAAATCCACAAAATAATGCCAACTTTTCCCAACAAATCTGCTTTTCGTCAGTTTCCGGACGTTTTTTGTCAGATTTAAGATAAAGTTAAAATAAATGGAATTGATTGCCTGCTGATTTTTTTAGTTAGATTGTAAGGTTGGGCGATATGTAATAATTTCCCAACCAACAATCGTCGGTCCAATAACCAACGATATATATTCATGGAGGCGGAGACTTTTTGATGGGTGGAGCAATGTAATCATGATTTGCGCATTTAGAATAGGTTTTGTTTGGAGGGAATATTTCACCTTCTCTTCTTGTTTGTTTCAGTATTAGTATAGATACATTTTCGATTATTCATTTATTTATTTATTTATTTGAGATGTGCCAAATCACAACAAATGTATCGCTAGTCGATAAATTCATCCAATCACCCAACCTTATTAGAATGCCTTATTTTAATTTACTGAGACGGTGTAGAAAACTTTGGAGGCTGGCTGAAGAAACAAAACAAAACAACCCCCCCCCCCCCCAAAATTTAATTTGATTCAAACATTTGCTTATTTATCTGTGATCACACTGTTTGAACGTTAAATAGGTTCAAGCAGATGCCAAAGAATTATAGACACAGGTGAGGGATGTCATCCAATTTTAAATAATAAAATTTTACTTTTTGTGAGAGAAGCAAAAATATATTTATATATAAATTATCCATTTAAAAAAACACCATGGTCTTTTCACATGATGTCTACTGCTATAATTTTTTTTATTTTTTTGTGTTTACAGTTACAGATATTTGCATTTTACCAGGTAACCAAGCTCTCTAAGCTTCGAGGAAGGATGTAAATTGCAGTAAAACGTCACTTGAACGTGTTTCTCAGCAGTCTCTATGCTTTTAAATCACTCTATTCAGCCTAGCAGTGAGATTTAACCAGTGAGTATACAATTGGTTAAATTGATGGGCAGCCATGTGCTTGTGCTCTGATATAAATGGCGTGACGTCATAGGATCGTAATGAAAAGATGGCTGATGTACTGCAGAGCTCACTGAATACTTACTCAATAATTTTGCTAGTTTTTGTGAATGAACGTCCTCATATAACAATTATCATTTTTGACGCATTAACCAAAATCCTAATCCGTGACACTTCCGACAGGATGTGCCACTAATATTTCCAGAATGCTGCATCTTTATGTTTCTTCTCTGCAGTTTAGTTTACATTTTCACTTTGATTTGTGAGTCACTGAAAAAAAACTAAAAACAGCAAGACTTAGAAACAAGTGTGCACACACACAGTACATGGTACTTGCTCACAAAGCAATTCAATACAAAAACTGAAGTGCAGCCAGGAGGACAAATGTCCAACAGTGAAGTATGAGAGATAACAAGACAAAAATATTTTACCTCTATCTGCCAGTTCATAAGTACATTTAATGTCTTCACTGTCTTTTTATAGTCTAAAGTCTTTAAATATGTTTTCTTTCCTTAAAAATCAATTGAAAGACCGAAGACTTCGTCCTGCATGCTGAGACAAACTAATAATCTGTGCTGGATGTGAAAATTGGGGAGATTCTGTGAGTCAATTGGGCCTGAAATCTTAACCGTAATAATCCGCTCTTTAAATCAAGGCTTGCCTTCACGATTCCAAAAGCTAACTACAGAATAAAAAAAATATAAGAAAAACCATAGAAGAAAGTAAAGTCCTGCCCAACAGTTATTTTATGCCTCCAGCAGGACGTGCCAGCGGCAGACCTGCTGTCCTCGACCCTCTCTCATGTCCTGCCAGTGAAGCTGCTCTTCATCGCCACTGCTGTTCTGGCCCAGAGCGATCCAACCCACCATCTCCTTGCGCTTCATGCTGCGGCGGTTGTAGATAGAGATCAGCAGAGTGACATCTGAAAGCTGGAACAGAGCAACCTGGAAGATAAATGTCTCCTTGTACACGGGGTTGGGCTGACCACGGCGTACTGTCGTCTTAGTCCGACAGATCTCTTGACCAACTGAATTCAGCAGAGTCAGTCGCCCGTAGGTGTCTGGACCAATGGAAAGGAGGGAAGAGGAGAGGGGACAAGAAGAGAAGAGATTGTTATGAATGTCATTTCAGTGTGGCTGGATGTTTTTGGCATGTATACAGTAAGCACATGTACCAAATGTTTATAATTCAAGTGATCATGTGTGTGTGTGTGTGTGTGTGTGTGTGAGCCTCCCTGCAGACCTGGTGGCCTGTTCATGGCAAGGTTTCTGAAGTGGCTGCCCTTGATGAGCTCCACAGACATGCGTCCCGTTGTGGCATTGTAGGAGAGACCCACCAGCAATTCAGGGACACCACCGTGGGTCAGAGACTGGGTTGATGAGGCGCTGTCACTCTGAGAGATGGCAGACAGGCTGAGCTGGGAGTCAACACTCTGAGGAATAAAAACAAGTATGGTGGCTACAGATACACTGGACAGAAACCTCTCAAAATGCTTTTTAAATTCAGTTACACCCAAAACTTGACGGCATTTTTCCTACTTACCTTCAGGTTACTTCTAGGCTCCAGGACTAGGGTCGTTTCCATCGTCCCCCCATCTGGGTTAAGTCCTCGTAAACGCAGCACCTTCTCCCCCATCATTCGCTCACGTGATATCCTGCTACCCAGCGCGTACAGCCTGAACCTGATAGCTGATTTCTGCAGGTCGGACGGCTCCAGGCGCGAGAAGCGAAACGTCTCGTTGAAGTGCGGGAGCGAGCCTTTCTGCACGGACGTCTTGTGCCGCTGTTTCTTGGAGGGCAGTAGCACCATGTGCACCTGCCAGGCACTCATCCCAGTTCGAGCCTTGTCGGGGATATCTCGGGCCGCGATCACAGTTACCAGCAGTTTTTCTGCAGCAGGACGATACTCCAGGGAGAGGACCAGATCTCCACACTTGGAGATGGGAGTTCGAGGGGAAGAACAGCCTGGCTGAGACGAGACTTCGCAAAGAGGAGGTGGCTCTTCCTGGCAAAGTAAGGAGAAAAATCATCACAAACACACTACGGCAACCTGCAGTTTAACCTTTTGCTGAGGAGGACAGCTGCAGTCATTGGATTCTAGTGATAACCAGTTTCTGACCTAAATAAGCAAAAGCATATTAGTAAAAAAAATTCTGATTGCACCTTCTTATTTCAAGGGATTTTCTGGCTTTTTATTTACTTGTGAGTCATAAAAATCACTCTATTTTAAATGTTCAGAGAGACAAACTGAGCAGAAATCCCATCCTGAAGCACACATAAGCCCATTCCTGCTTCTCCCCCACCCCTGCAGTTAAAGGCTCCTGTGCAGTCGGCAAACACAACATCGATTGTGTCAAGTGTTGACAGAGCGAGCCGAGTGTTGCCGTCGACATGGCAACCACTGGGGAGATAAGATTATCGGAGGGCTGCTGAGGTCTACTGGATGTGCGGGTCAGGAGATGCACACATAAAAGATAAAAACATAAGAATGAACCTCCACCTGAAGAAAAGCATTAATGTCAGCTAGCACTGCTGCCGGTAACAGGATGTAGTAGCTCATGTGACCAGTGTAGCAGTGGGGTGTGTGTAATGTGTGAGCAGCAAAAGCATAACTTTCAGTTTAACATCACAGACCTATCATTAGTGGTCCAAGTTGAAGGAGTATTCTCTTACAAATCAGTCTCTACGAAAATGTAGGTTTTTTTCTGTTGTTTTGTTTGCTAAAATATAAGAATTAAGCTTTACACCACCTGTTCCCACCAATTGTTCACTAGTTGTTGTTTTTTAAACATATATTCCAAGCATATGTTGATTTAGTTGTGATAAGAATAAAATCAGAAACATCTCTAATAATCCCAAGTAGCAGTTTTTAAAAAAATATGTCACAAGCAGTGCCTGTGAACTTCAGAATACCACATATTTGAAGCTTTGAAGGTGGCCTATTCGGTCAAAAATCCCAAAACCACCAGACTCAAGCTGCTCTAAACGCTTATATCACCACGCATCCTTGATTTTTTTTTTTTTATGAGGGCACTGAGAGCAGATATAAGTCTTCTGGTCATAGCACACTTCTCTTAAGAACAGCAACTCCTCATCCATATAGTCAATTGTTTAAATTTATCTGAGAGGGGCAGCCAATCAGAAGAAAGTCAGCTTAAAAGGAGAGCAGTTTCAATTTTACATATGCCAATTTAATGCTTAATAGTTTGTCATGGAAACATGAGAACCATAGTTTGTTGATTTAAACTGAGGAAAGGTTAACATTAAATATACAAGTTGCTCATCACTGGAGCTGCACTTGCATGACGCCATTGTTTCAGATTTAAACAAACCATAGCTGTTGGTGTCCATGCACTGGAGTAAAGGTGTGTAATATTCACTGATGGTACAAGTGAACATTTAAAGAAAATAGCATTGGGCTACATCAAAAAATGTTCCTTTATACATTCTTGCATTTGCCGTCAAGCAATGAGCTGCCTGCATGAAGTGTTTTATAGAGGCTTTTTTGCTTATGTGGGCTTTACAAGCTACCGTGTAACAATCATATTCCATAAATACTTATAATCAGGGTTGACTGGTGGGTGATGATGATTATTGGTTACGTGACAATAGTTTAATCTATTACTGATGCACGTTGTGGTTTTACAGATTTAAAAAGTTTTATCGTTGTGTCTGTGGGCTCCAGACAAGCCTGAAACTTGCAGGCAGTATGAAATAGGTATAATGGCAGTAAACATAGCAGAAAGGGTAGTATTATTAGCAACTGTAATATTTGCTGTATCTTTAACCACGAGTGGGGCTGTTATATAACTCTATAAATAAACTGCAAGCAAAAAAAAGACTCTCCTGGGTTTCTGTAGCTCTGCAGCCCCTCCGATCCAACCTCATTTGTTATTTATGAAGCATTTCTAGATTTCAGAATGTGTGTGTATATGTGTGTGTGTCCATGTGTGTGTGTGTGGGAGGTGTTTACAGCACAGATTGCGCCCAATTTCAAAGTGTGATTCGGTCACTAAGAGGTTGTGATTTCTACAAACACACAAACCGATATACATATATACAAAAAAACACAAATAACACACAAAGCAGGAATATTTACATACTCACGCATGCTTTGTTTACACACGCACGTACACACATATGCATAGACATTGTAGCATCGCTATCGCTATTACAACTGTGCCCCATAAGGACAGCACTAACATTGATTAACCATTGACTTGGAGACTCTTATTAATAACTAAAATCCTCAAAATCAATGAGAAATTAAGATAGGCTATTAGAATAATTAGTCTTTTAAAATACATTAAACTATTGATTAGAAAGTGGTTAATAAGTAAAATAATAATTACAAATCAATGTTACATCTCAATAGTCATTGAGGTTGAAGGATTTGAGTGCTGAGGTTGGCAACATCCACCCCTATACAACACTGACTACGCCAGCATATGTATTAAAGACAGTTGATTTACTAAAGTAATTAGCACAAAGAGCTCACAAAAGACTGAGTTTAACTATGTGCATGTATCGCAGAGAGGGAGAAAGAGAGAGAGAGTGTCTGTAGACAGTGTTCAGGAGTAACAGAATACTTGTACCAGCGTTACGTATTTAAAATACAAAATATGAGTGCCTGATAATTAGAATACAGTTACTTTGTTAAAATAAATGGATTGCACAGCGCTCTTTTTCCTTTTTCTTATGTTAGGCTATCTGCTCTCTAATTCACTCTAATTCCACGCATTGTCAGAAACCCAAACAAAACAGAGGCTCTAATGTAAGCATCCTGTTAATGTTGGTGGAGTCAGTTACACAATGGACCCAGAGTCAGCACAACAGAGCCAGCAGTGCACAGGCAGGAATGCATTTCTTACTTGGAAATTCCAACACATTACAGAAGAAAGGGATGAACGAAATCTGACCGTCAATGCAAAGTCTGTTTGCCAAGCTGCTCTCAACGTCAAAAGACTCCACCTCCAACTTAAACAAGCATCTGGAAGTAAGTTCTTTTTAAAAAACTACTGCCACTACCATGTTTTAGTTGTGGCAGCTACCTGGGTTACGTGCCACTTCAGTATCTTCGATGTACTATTGCTGTGTGATCTATTAATATTACTGAAGGCTTCTCGCCACCAAGCTAACATCTTATGTTAAAATCTTAGGTTAACTTATTAAGTTTTTGCTCCTCTACAGTAAATATATTGTCTATTCAGGGACATTTGGGCTTAACAGCCAATTGGTAGAGAAAAACTAACAAGAATTTGCAGGATGTGATTGCTACATTCATGTAGTTGTAAAAAGAATGACAATATATTAAGTAATAGTAAGACCCTAAGTAAGTAACTTAACAGAATACGTTACAAACTACATTTTGGAGCATGTATTCTGTAATCTGTAGTGGAATACATTTAAAAGTAACCTTCCCAACACTGTCTGTAGAAGTGTGTGGCTTTCCTCTGCAGCATGGCTGAACGTAGCTGTGCAATAATGTTGTCAGCTCAATAGTAAAAGATGGCAGTTAGCATGCAAGACCTTGGTGTAGGTAGCAAACTCAGGAACAAAACCATTAAGAAGATCACTTCAGCTGCTGTTCTTAAAGGCCAAGACACACAGGAAAGTTTGTTAGCTGCATTAGCACTCTGAGCTAACATGCTCTGCTGTTGTTGCTCTCAGTGACTGCAATCAGAAGCTCTGGAGCTTGGAGAGGTCCGAGAGTGAAGAGCAGCCTTCCCATCTCAGAGGCTGGAGTGAAAAAGAGCCTGAGAATAACTGGTAAATTCCTTAAGAGTCATAACTCAGGCTTGCTAGCAATACTTGAATAGCTTTAGCTTGATAAGAACCAAAACAAATCCTGGTTCTTATCTGGTTTTTCCTCGTTTTTTGTGCTAACTCAGGAGTGACATCATTCCCAAATTCCGAATTCTAAGGTATCGGGAACACGGCAGTATGTCCGCCTGTGAGTTTGTCTTGCAGGTGCCCTGTTAGAGATCCAGGAGGTGGTCATTCACCTCCTGTGAGGATGATATTGTGTTCATAGCACACAAATAAATGGATCTACACCATTATTCACAAACAAATAAGCAAAGAAAGTATCAGCCATTTATGGGAACTCTCAGAGAGCCGTGGTTGGTTTGTTTCTTCCAAAGTGAACCTGAGTGGCTTACCACAGCAGAGTGGTAATCCTCTCACAACTGAGTGACGGTGATACCTCTGCCAAGCATGATGGGAAACAGCAAGGCCGCGGTGAGCTCAATGACCCCGTTAAGTAATGCCTGCGCTACTTTATTTATTTATTAACTTTGAACTTTTTGGTCATTTATGTGAACACAAAGTGTGCAATTTTTCACTGAATTTGTCAAGAGTCAGGCTGCACTGATAGGCTCACATGTAGTGACAAATATAACTACTATTACTGAAAGCCCTACGTATTTTGACACAAATGTTCAAGCCAAGATTCCTGAATATGGAACATTCAAACATAAAATAATTGATAAACCTATTATCAAACAATGGAAGAGCATGCTGGGCTCTTTTCCTCAAGACACAGAGACCTACTGAAGTAGCCAACACAGAAAATATCCTTTGAGAAGTCTGGAAAACTGTTACTGATGACACCACAAGAAAGCTGCCTAAGAGAGTTCAGGCAAATATTCACTTGTAAATCTTGACATCTGTTTGCACATGTTTGAATTAATCACTGCAAAATTAAAGACACGAGGTGTGGCTCAAGACCTTTCCACAGTACTGGAGTACTACAGTACTGACTGATTGAAATTAAGAAAATTCTCTGATGTATTTATCCGATAAATGCTTCTTTCCCTCGTTTAAATAGATGTAAGACAGTGTAAACTTTATACTTGTCTCCAGTTTTACAAGGTCCAGTGTAATGAAACAAACCAGTGATGAGAAATGGTTAATGTCTGATTGTAGTACCTCTGGGGTCCAGGTGGAGGGGTTTTCTGCGACCTCATTCTTGTCATGTTCCACTGCTTCTGTAGATTGCTGGTCCATACTCATGGTGGGACAGTCACTGGAGGCCAGTGGGTGGTCTCCAGCAGGTCTGTCCAAAGCGAGCATGGAAGACCTTTCTTTTGCTTCTACCGCTGCAGTAAGCGGATCCTGGAAACCCCGTTGGCTTTGAGCTGCCGTTTCTGCAGGAACAAGAGCACTTTGTTTTTACACTGGTGGTGGAAGGAAACTGTGTATTTACACTGGAGGTGGATTTGGATTTGTTGAAGTGTTCTTTGTCCAGGTTAGAATGATTTTATGGCTCTTTAATTATTTCAAAAAGCAAAAACTGGATGCACAAAGTTTGAATTGATTTGGGATTTTCTCTAACCCACACATGGACAAAATTACACATACAGGATCAAATATATACATTCATTCTTTTAGTAAGTGGAGCTGAAGGTTCTACAATGTCCTTTAATGACTGACTACAACTGGTAGTTTGTTTGACAGCATTCATTGTATGACCAATATTCAGAACAATGGGAAAGTCCAAGGAAGTCAGTGAAGAGATGGTCTTTTACAGCCTATTTTAAAACTGCAATTTCCAAGATCATCACCTATACATAAGTAGAAGTTATTCAGATGTGTTACCACGTTGTTAGCATCTGGAAGAAAGCCTAAACTGGGACCCTCAGATGAAACCAAACCAGTTGCAAACTAGTTGCTGCCAGCATCAATGTTCCATTTGAAATAAGTTTCCTATCATCACGGGTCGAGAGGGCAGTGAAGAAGAAAGACTGACTTTTCTTAAAAGAAGCTTAAATCCCTGCTCTGAAATGTAACGGCAAAATGCAGTGGCAATTTTTGCACATCAGGTCTGCACATACAATAACTGGAAAACCGTGAGTTGGTACTTAAAATGTTTCAGCTTAAATAAGAAACTTATTCTTGCATCATGAACGTAAAATGTATGTGTAACAGTATGTATTCACACCTAATGTGCAGTAATCCAGCATTGAAGCTCCTCCAGACAGCAGAGGTGAACATGTAAGCATAGCTGCCACCTACATCAACACAAATTACTGAAATGAAACCTAGGTGGACATGAATATCTCCTCTAGTATACCATCTAATTTAGTCTCAAGGGTCCAAATGCAGTTTTTTAACCTTGTTTAGCACAGCAGTGTGTTAACAGGAGGGATATTGTGCAATTTGTCAACCCTTGGCCTTTTCCTAACGCAGGAACACTCGGAGAACAAGCCGTACCTCAGACCAATCAATAGCAATTATCTCCAATTCTCTGTCATTAAGGTCGGTCTGACTGTTATATCAATGGCTGCATAGAGAGTTCACCATGGCAACAAGCTGAGGTGAGTCACCATCCTCTGTGTGTGTGTGAATGTTGTTTATAAAGGTGGAAAATATATAACAGAAGCTGAAACAGAGTGACCCTGACCAAAACCATGTCACCACCCCCACCGACCACCTGCTGCTCATGTTATAATGAAGAGTAAGTTCAGGATTTTTCTTAACATTTGCCTGTGATCGCTGTAAAAAAGCAAATATGGTGCTGTTTGTGAAGTAAGTTATGTAGCAACTGAGTGAGGTGTGAATGAGATCATGTTTTCACAACATACACTTTGGCTCTCTCTAATTATAAAAATGACTGTAAGAACAGTTAAACTATGAGTGTGTTTGTTAGATGTAACCAGTTTTGTTTAACCTCTTAGGGATTCTCATTGCCTAATTTTTCCACATTGTGTTTTTTTATGTGTTTTTCTGTATTGGTTTGTTGTAATCTTTAGAATTGGTCAGAAATGGTAATATCAGGTAATTGCAGTGCTGGATGGTCCAGGTAGAGAGAAGAATCTAGATTGCATTTTACCGAATAATAATTTATTTTTTTTTAAATCCAGTTTTTATTAAAATGTATGAGAGCCCCGTTTAATCCTGGAAGTTTAAATTTGTGACATTAACCAGCAACAACTCCAGTGTAACTGTAACACAAATTAAAACATAAGCTTTTCAAATAATTTACATGTGTGATATGAATATTATATTAATCTTTTATTATCCTGTGATTTTGATCATTTCATCCACTGGCAAACAAATCTGCAAAAACCACAAATAGAGTAAACAAAATAGTTTGTTTGTGTTGGTTTGTTAGTGACTTTCTAATTCCTCCTTATTCTCCTCGGGCTTTTCTTAAAACAAACAAACAAACCAACAAGCACAAGAAAGTGTCATATGCCTCCATCTTTCCACGCTCTCTCCCCGAGCTCTTTACAGCCTCTACTCTCCAGAAAAAACAGTATTTGAGGCTTTTTGGATTCATCAGAACAGATTAGACAACTGCAGGCTATGTTTTTGATAGTTTTAGGCCTGTAGTTTAGAGGCATTAAAAGTCTTTATCTATCATTAGTCACAAATCAATATTTGGATGAGTACCTTCACAGTCTGATGGCTCAGTGCTGCCCTCCTCCTGGTCTGATAGTCGGGTAAATTTGTGTCGTCGACCCAGTGACAGGTGAGTCTGTTGGGGCTGCTGTTCACCGATGTTGGCTGCTGCGGTGCGAAAATTCTGTGAACGAGACACGGACATCTCAAACTGCCTCAGGACCTCATCTTCGCTGTCTGACGAGCTGGAGGCATCGTCGTCATCGTCACCGTAGCTGTTCACTGGGAGGTAAAGACAGGGAAACAGAGGGACTCACAAATGGGAAAAGCTGGGAGAGTTCAGGAGAGGAGGAGAGGAAATCCATATGAAAGGAAAACCTTTCAAAAGACACCTCAGTTACTGATCCTGGATTTAACATTGGGTAGCTGAGTAATCAAAGAAAAGGTAAAAGGACTGAAGCACTGACAAGAAACGTCTTGGACAAACTATCCTACAGACCAGACCGTGTTTGTCAAAATAATTGTTTAAAAGCCCCCAAACGACGCTAAGAGAACTCAGAAGGTTAAGAGCCTCCGGTTCGGTGACTCCAGTTAGTGTAGGTGAAAACTCTAACTAAAAAGTCTAACTACCGTACTCTGTTACGCTGGTTTATGACTGTAACTAGAATTTAATTGCACTTGACTGTATGGCTATGGTTGTTTGTGTTTGTCACAAACACAAAAGGGTTTTGTGAAAGAACAATTAACTACCACCTACCAACCAACATGCTAAAACCATTCAGTGTTGCGGAGGAGGAAAATAATTCCTTTCACGAGAGGTAAACAAGCGAGGTCACATTTAAAGCTGTGCTCCGCCTCGGCCCCAGTCTGTTCAGAATAACGGCACCTATTAGCATTAGTGGGGTTGAGGGTGACTCCACTAGCTTTATAATTTCATCATAACTAGATAGCAACAGCTGAATGAGTGACGCGGCGGTGGAGCAATCAGCCCCTCTTCTCTAAAGTGCAGGTCACTGTACCTACCTGAGCAATTGCCATGGTTACATACAGAAGAGAAACAAGGCTGTACACACTGTGTGGGCGAGCAAGGCTGATTGGTCTGTTAACTTCTCTCTTCTTGTAGGCTTTTACAGTGAAGCAATGTGACTCAGTGGTTATACTGGCTGAAACACACGGCTTATTTCAGATCAACTGAGGGGCTTGCCTGCTAGAAACTTAGAAAGTGATATTTATCTGGCATAATTCTGGCTAACACATTAGTTTTAATAGGGTTTTAACTGCATATGAAGAGAGATGCTGGTAATGTGGAGATAGCCACTATAATTTTGACATCTATGCACAATAATATATTTTCTTTAACTTCCTGTTTTAAACTGAAAAACTTTTTTCTTTCTAGTTTTATCCATTATACAAAATCCTTTTTTCAAATGCAAATGTTTTCTTTCTTAAAAGTTGTACAAAATTGTTCTTGTTGGAAGCTTTAATATTCAAGGACATGGCAATAAAAATATAAATGCAGAAAGAGATTTAAAACAATACACCAAAAAATTTAAAAGTAGAAACATTTTGGTGACAAAAAAGCAACCTTTCAGAGACGTCTGGTCCCAACTTAAGGCTAAAGAAAGCCCAGTGCTTCACATCCTAAGCCACTCCTAGTACTTGTTTTTGTGGGGCAGGACCATATTTCTATTTGTTATTCTATTCATTAGATCTGTATTTAATATTTTCTTTTTTTTAGTTATATATTTATAGGTGACGTCATTATTATTATTATTTTTTTTATTTTGGTGTTTCTGTTTCTTATTTATGTCTTACAATGTTAACTATTCAATTCTACATGTATCTAATTCTATTTTCTTAGATGTATTAATTTGTTTATTCATGTCTGGGTGTTCATAAGGTAAGAAACACGAGCCTGTCCTCAAAGAATTGATTGTTGTTTATAAGGTTAGGAATTAGCTTCTGTCATTGATAAGAATTATTTTCTTATGTCTGATTCATGCAGCAAAAACAAATCCTGCTTTTCCCTACGATCAGGACTACGTAGCTAATTTACATATAGACAGAAGAATAAAGAAATTACATAAAAGAAAAAAGAAATATCAGAAATGTAAAAATCCTATAATAGCCACAATAATTGTTTCTTTGAGGAAAAGACATTAAATTAATTCAGTTATCTTTTCATTTCCAGTATTTCGTTATTTTATATTTATGTTAAAAATTATTTATTTCTAAATTGATTCAGTTATAATGAAAAAATTTTTCATCCCACACAGAAAAAACACAGCAGCGATTACACTGCCAGACTCTGGTAAAGCTACTAGGAACACAAAAATATAAAACATAATCTTTAAATACGTTTCTTTACTATTTAATTCCTTCAGTGTTATTCAGTTTTTTACTCTGTAGAATATGATAAATAAAATCTCTTGAAGTAACAGGACATTCGCTGGTACTGCATTTGTCACTTCTTACCAACATACCCTGTGCATTAGCCTGTATATGAGTTTCAAGAAAGCTACAGGACAACATATCGAGTTGTCACAAGGCACAGAATAAAAAAACATTTCTAGCCATGTTTTAGAGTTTGAATTTAACTCTGTTCTAAATCTAATGCTAATGTTTTACTAAGCTAAACAGTTAAAAAAAAACAGATAATTAAGCTTATTAGCCCTCAGTATTAGAATATTAATAAAAATATAGTTAAAATTAGCCTCAAACTTTTAACCCTGTGCTAAGCCTGAGATTAGAGTTTAAGTTAAGCCTGTTTCCACACACAGTTTGACTGAAGCTGAGTTTTCAAACAGCTCCTACCTCATCCAGTGACACTCCACAGAAGTTCAGCTGTGAATCTTATGAAGAGACTATAAACAGGATATGATGTTTGTTCAGGAAACTAGCTGGAAACAGCAGAGGCTCCACCTGTTACAGGTGAAAAACTAACAAGCCAATGTTTGCTCACAGTTTGACTCACAGTCTCCAACAACCTAATGTGAACATGCCCTTCTTTCATTTCTGCTTCCTTACAAGAGCAAATATGGGTTTACCCCTGCTGACCACTAGTTCAATTTGCTCTTCATGCTAAAATCATTCAAAGGCTCTCAACCACATCTGAGCTAGTTTGGAGGATTTACCCTCTTTGGCCCACTTCAGGAAACTCTCAGCAGGTCTTTTAGAATTTCTGTCAGGATTACCACAAATTAAATAATTACATTCATCAATATTCATTTTAAGAATTAAGCAAATGAAAGACATTGTTAGTAATGAAGAAAAACTCAACTTAAGATTTTGAGGGTTGCTGGGGCCTGGAAATGATCCCAGCTGTCATAGAGCGACAGGCAAGGAACACCGTGCATGGACAGGTTACTAATCTGTTGCAGGGCTAACCTTAAACCACTTTGGTGATTGAGTGATGTGTTGCTGAAGATAAAGATTTGCCCAGGAAGGTTAATGAACAGTTCATGTGGCAATAAAAGATCAAAAGCGACAGGAAGGAATGAAACCCAGCGGAATAACAAGAACAATGTACTAAAGAACAATGGGAATATGTTAGCTATTAATACACTGGGACTGGACACAGGTGAGGTGAGGATGGGTCAGGTGTACTAAAACAGGTTTTTGAACAGGTAACTGGCACCATGTTGGCATCATCCCAGTTGGATCAGGTCTAATAGATGTTTTTCACAGCAGGAACTCTGCTATGGTAGAGGCCTTCGTCAAAGTAGGAAAGGCACAGCTTTATTTAGCATTAATAAAAAATGTATTCCATCTTGACTGAAACCGCATCATACAAATGTGAATTTCAAAATCATTATAAAATCACAAGCTTTGAAATTTATATAGTTTAGAAAATAAAGTAGCTCAATTGTTAATAAAAATCCCATCTACTTTATATTTCTGAGTACACTGTATTTGATTTTATAGTGTTGTCTTCAATGTAAACGTGGCTCGTGGTCATGTTTACATGTTGTGGGCAGTTAAATAAAAGTTAACCTATGGTAACCTTTGCTCTGCATGTTTGCACTGTTTGACAAGTGGGAGGAAGGAAAAGGGTTTAAGCAGGTGACAAAAGTGGGAACAAAAGCTTCACTCAAGAGTATCTTGCACTCTTTCTGAATTTCCTCGGAGGTGGACTTTTTCACAAAGCTTTCACAGCGTTAACATTTGTTAATCGTGAACAGCTTTGTAGCAGTATGCGGCTGAGTCACGCAACTCCCTCTCTCATACATACAAACTCGCCCACAGAAATCAGTGGACAAATACAAACTCTCCCACGTTCTCTCGCTGCTGCTGAACAGTTTAATTGGGGTCATACTGTAAACAGGAGACGTGTACTCTCTCTGAGATGCTTCTAGTTGAGATAACAGACAAACCTTAAACTTGAGAGTGGCAGGACTCACTGGTTAGTAAAAGTTATAATTCAAACACCACAGTTTTGCTGCTTCTCAGTAAAATGTATCGTTTTTGGAAACTGCCCCGTGAATTTATTTATGACAAATTATATATGTGGTAATTATGGACCCTGGCTATCCTGTTGTTGTTGTTGTTGTTACAGATAATTTTAACTGTCACTGACTTGTCAGTCACTCACCGAGGCCCTGGCGGATTCCAGCCCGTCCTTTCTTGCGACGACCATGTACCTCCAGGCAAGGGAGACCGCCGACACGTGAGAAACACAGTTTCTTGTTGATGAAGAGGAAGAGGACGGCCAACGCCACGATGAAGACACCCACCGCCGACAGGAAGCCGATGGCCTCTGGGGTGACTGGCAGGAGCAGGGAGAGGGAGAGGGGACACACAATGACACACTGATCAGACCACACAAACAGACAGCCTGGATACATGCGCACACATGCACACACACACACATACATGCACGCAACAGTACGCATGGTACATGTGATACACACAGACAGACAGGTGAAACTTTAGTAATTAAAATATCCTCAGTGCCTTGCTCAAGAACAGAGTCAGTGTAAAAACAGTTTCACAGTTTGTTTCCTAACCAGCAAATCAACTTTGCTCAAGAGCACTGGTGACGCTAGAATAGCAAAGTTTGAGTACAACATTTTTTCTTGTGTTTTAAAGAAACCAGTTCTGGAAATGGAAAACAATAAAAACAGTCTATGGCTCAGAGACTAGTGAGTGATTTCAAACGCTGCCTGTGTTAAATGAATACCAGGAAAAAAGTGCTAGCATTAGCCTGATAGCTAGAATCTGGCTATAGAATATAGAGTAGGTTAGCTAGTTAGCTGGACATGCTAACCACTGCAGCTTGCACATGGTGGGGCATGCATGGATGACTAAAGCTGCTGATTGACCTACATTATGGTCTATGATGCAAATACACCTCTGAAAAGTATTGAAAACTTATAATGTTGAAAAACGGAGTCAGTCTAATGGAGTGAAGGAGTTGCAAGTATCGCAATCCAGTCCTAATCACACACGACAACAGGCCTGTTGTTGTGTGTGATTAGGACTGCAGAGCTACAGTGTAAGTCTATATTTACTCGCTGTAGGAGGAATTTATAGAATGATTAACTGGAGAGACTTTGTTGGATCAATAAATAGCCGGTGAAACACAGCAAGAGCTCAGTAAATAAATACTTCTTAAAAGCACATTCATTTACCATCTGTGATGAATGCATTAACACTTTATGTGCTGTGTATTGCTAATCTATACTGCTTGTACATCACTATACATAAGTAGTAAGCCATTTTGTTTCCAAGGATCCATACTTTTTAAAAACTTTTTAAAGCTCTCCTAAACAACAGTTCTCCAGAACTTCTCCTTTTATTGGCTGTAGGTCATTCATTTATTTCTGTCCAATCCTAAATTATCAACTTAAGTGAATGTTTTTTGTTTGTTTAGCCATCTAACACTGACATGTGAATTGTTTAAGTTTAAAAAAAAGGTACCTAACTCATGTGATGGACTAGTGCTGTAACTAACAGGAACTTAACATAGAACAAACTTTAAATAGCATCTTAGGCACTCTGATACCATCCTGTTGCAAAAACATGTCATTTGTTTCCATTACTTTAGTTGAAGCTACAAAAGATTATACAGTTCCAACAGCATAAAATTGTATTTTTGCACCAACAAGATGAATTCTTTTGTGAATGCTTGAGCAAGGTGAAGAGGAGAACGGGGAGAAAAGGTTAAGAAATGGACTAAAAATCAGTGGCAACAGGTTTCATGGAGAGATTCATCTAAATTTTAAATCTCTGGTTCAAATTATTATCAATATGCAAAGATGAGTTCAGGAGCAATGTAGTTAATGTTATGGTTTGGGGCTACATTTCAGCCAGTGGTCTTGGAGATCTTATTCAAATTGATTGAATTATGAATGCAGAAATTACCATCATATGTTAATCCACCACGCAATCCCTTCTGAAAGCATATGATTGTCAGTGATTTTTCAGCATAACAATTTTCCCAAACGCACCGCAATGCAGAAAAAGCTTAGCTGAGTAGGGAAAAAAACACAATGCACACACCCACACACACACCCACCCACACACACACACACACACACACATCTAAACACTATCAGTCATGGACTGGCCTCCCCAGGCATTATTGAAACAGTTCGGGATCAGCCTGAGGAACTATTTCTGAATAACTTAAAAAATTAGAAGAAATCTTGACTAAGAGAGTTCAGGCTGTTAAGGTGGACATATAAAATATTTGTTCTGCCTTATATGCTGTATTTTCATGTTTGCACATTCCTCAATAAATCAGTGCACCTATTTGTCATTGTCATGTAAGAAAGTAGTGATGAAAGTTGGTGAAACTAAGAAACAGGTGACCAGACAGAGGCAAACTGAGGTAGACATGGGGAGAGATGAAGAGAAACATGAGGGTGTACTACTCTGCTCCGCTCTCAATGAGGTGCCTTCGTCTCCTTTAGCACGATGAAAAGAAATGCAAAGGGATGAGGGACAAGGTGCCTTTTCCTGTTTCCACGGTAACGTTTCAGCGAGCAAAAATCAATGGAACCAAATGAACACGAGTACACATTCTACTGGGAGCTGACGCCAAAGAAAGCACTCGGTAGTGTAGGTGGTGAGGATTCAATACACTTTTTTTTTTTTTTTTAACTCTCCACCTTTTGTTTTTGCCTCTCTTTAACTTTCATTCATGAGAACCTAAACTCCCACGCTTTACAGACGTACCTGATGTACCTTCATCTACACCGTAGACTTCCACCCACATCGTGTGTTCCTACGCGACGGCAAAATAATGAGCAACAACAGCAGATGGTTCCTGTTGAGAAGAGGTTTTGACTGCTTAAAAAGACTTTAATCCTTATTTACTTTCTTCCTATTTAGGATCTAGTTCCTAAGAAATTCTAATACTGTTATTGTGACTCATGAGCCTTTCCTCTCTTCTCATTATGGAGAGAAGACATAAAACTAGAGCTCCATTGCTCTATTTCAGAAATAAGAAATGCTTATTCAAAACTTCACAGACATTTCTAACTATTCAGTAAACAATCATCACTGGAACAGAGCCTTTCTCAACAAAGTCATGCAGCTCAGTTCTTATTTATATAAAGACTGTCGTGTATCAGACACGGTTTTTGTTTTTTTCTCTTTATTTTTTTGGTATTATGCTTTGATGCATTGTTACGTATTATGTAAGGTTTGGGACAGCCCAGATTTGCACATTATTTACTCAGCGTCATAAAATCAAGTAAACCCCAACTTTCTGCTAGCTAGTTATCTTGCTAGACAAACTAATATTTGTAATTCATTTTTATCATTTAACATTTATTTACTGAAAGCCTTTGTACCAGTTTAGTGGGTGGTTTATGGAAATAAACTCTAGGAACGTTCTTCAATTTTCCCCAAGAAACAATAAGAAACACAAAGTAAGCGACTGAGTTAGAGAAGCACAGTAATAGGGAACATGAGACTAACCCATGTAACACGTTACTGTACTCACATTTTTCAGTAATGTGGTAATGTAAATGGTAAATGGTAATGTGTGCTAAATTCAGTAATTACATCATAGGTACAGGTAAAAGTTGCAGACAATTCGACAATGGCCTACAACTTTTGAGGAATTGGTTGATGTGTTTATTACTTGTATTTGTACTGCATGAAAGGACAGAGCACAATGCAGTTGATGCCTTCTCTCCAAGGCATCAACTGACTAATACTGCTAACACAACTTTAGCTCTCTAGAAGCATCTGCATAGGCACCATGCTAGCACCCATAAAACTCAGACTGATGTTAAAGCTAAGTGCATGCTGACCCCAGTTCAGCATCCAGAGCCTGAACATCAACAAATAACGAAAGCAGTGATGAACAGTCAGAGTGCAGCATTGTAGCCTGCACTTCCACATGTTTCTACAGTAGAACCACTCTGATTTTAAAGTTGTTTTGGCCAGTTTGGCCGTAACTTTGCTTCCTGTGGTCATTTTTTTTTGTTCATAATGTAAAAATTAAAACGAAGCTTTTATGTGTGTCCTACATGTGCATTTACGTTGTTGCCTGGAGATGATACGAAACACTACCCACATAAAGGCTAAAGGCTAAAAACTGGCACAGATGCAACACTATCTGTAAAGCTGGATTTAAGAAAAAAGTGCTTGAAGTTTTAAAACATGTTTAGCGCCATCTTCTGTCAGTGTGGAACGTGACGTCATGTGGGAAATTGGTTGGTTGCAGCTAATAGATTTTAATTTATGTTAGCTAGTGACAGAATTGATAACTCAAAAAAAGGGAGACAAAGTAAAATAAGTTTATCAATTTTAGGAGATCCCTTTTTTGCAGTCCTGGCTTTAACAGTGAGTTTTATGTTAAGAAACCTAGGACATACTGTCCACTTATGTCTCTTTAACAGGAAGTGTATCTACATTGTTTGGCTAGCAGCACTCAAACAGGAAAATCCACCCTTTAAAGGTTTATAAAGCACTTTATAAATGAGCACAGTGTGGAGGAGACCCTGTGAGAGTCACCAGACCAAAAAGCTGGAGTTCAACATTCTAGCTTTTCCCCACCAGGCCAGGTTTACCAGCAATCAGCTGGCAAAGCAGATGTTCGCAGGATGTGATCAGCTCTATTTTATGCAATAAAATATTCTCTTTTCTCAGCACAATCAAAATGTTTACAACAACACAGGTTACTACATGCATATCACACCAAAAACATAACTGCTTCTTACCGAAGACAAATGAAAAAAAAAAGTGTGGCATCTCTTCCTTTTTTGTCCATTGCACACATTGTATTTTCCTGCACACATGCTGATGGGATGTCCGGTCGTGCTTTGGTAAGAAACTAAGTTATGTTTGTGGAATGTTTTAGTTATGTACGTAGTAAACTGAATGTGCTTGGGCAAAGACAGAGAATTTATTACATAAAACAGTGCAATCACATCAGCTGATTGCACTGTACAGCTGGCCAGAATCAGAGTTTTTTGAACTCCAGCGAGTGAAAGTGGACAGTATATCGTTGGTTTTCTGACATAAAATTAATAAATACATTGAAACGTAGTTCTTAAATCCTGCTTCTTAGACAGTGTTACATCTGTGTCAGTTTTTGAGAGCAGGTCTCCGTGATGTAAATTAGCCTTTATATGTGTAGTGTTTCATGTCCTCTTTAAGGCCGTTTTTAGGAGTAACACAAATGTAATGTAATAAGTAGTGCAATATCTTGATGCATGATCAAACATGCAGGTAAGTAGATACCAAAACGTCGATTCTGTTCATCTGGACGTAGCGTTTTCATTAGGAGAAACGTTTTGTCACTCATCCAAGTGGCTTCTTCAGTCTCAGCTGACTGCAGGTTTCCCCAACGTTATAAACAGTACATTTGCATAATGACTGAAACTAGCACCACTGAATGAATAATGGACAGGGAGGTCAATTCCTTATCATTATTATTCAAATTGTCATGACCATTGATCAACAGCCGCTGATCAAAGCCCACTGATCATTGATCAAAGACTATTGATCAATGGCCACCATTCTCTCATTATTCACTGGGGCACAAACTGCGTGTCATCTGGACAATACAACATAGAGCGAACACCATCCCCACAGACACAGCGGTCAGGGAAGCAGAAGAACATCACATCAAGAAGACCCTGGACATCCCCGCTGGACAATTGTCAAAGCTGGGAAGGCACCTGAAGAAAGCTCCAGCTGAACCAGGTGAGAAAGTCGACTGCTGCCTAAGCGAAAACTGTTAGTGATCTCGTATGTGTCAGAAGTATCAGAACAGCTGAGACGCATTTTTTTCTAAACACTGCGTCTCTGTGGCTTTTAAACCCCAAAACACGCTGCGCCAAAAATGGGTCCACCCCAAGGATCACGTCCCCCGACACAAACAGAGTAATACGTGTAGGCTGTTAAGTGCCAGGAGGGTTGCTGTGATTTATACATCAAGGAAACCAAAGAACCTCTAGCAAAGCCAATGGCTCAACACAGGAGAGCTAACTTGTCAGACCAGGGCTCTGCAGTTACACCAGGCTAGTGAAAAGGGAAAGACCCTCTCTGAATCAAGAAGGGGCCAGAGGGTACATCTGTCACCATCTTACAATGCTGTGATTGCAGCCATTCCACAATTCTCTGTAAATGGTACTCATGGCCATTGATCAATGGTGTTTGATCAATAAACAATGGTATGTGATCAGTGGGCTTTGATCAGTGGTCATAACAATGACCACTGCAAAATGGGTAATTATTTAAAGTACTCCAATTATCATTACTTTTAGGAAAAATAATCAATAATAAAATAATTACTTATTTTAAGTAACAACCTCAACACGATCACTATACAAAGTCATCTCTCAGTACATATGGGCAAATATCACCAGCAGGTTGGAACAGCATTTATCAGCTCAACCTAAAATTATTAAAAGCGTAATCTTCTGCCAGTAAATCCAAAGGTGGATGTTGGTTCACATAAACATCACTAGACAAAGCCAAACCTTTTTTCAGTTGGTTCCACTTGAACTGCACACTGCAGACATGACAATGTGGAGACGACATCTGTGTACCATCGATGATGTTGTTTAGGTGTCTGTGCAGAGGATAAAGGATTCAAGGAGCTTTATTTGTCAATGTTTTACATGTTTTACATGAGGTGGAACGAAATGATGTACACATGGTCCCGGAGCGAAAGGAAAAGAATAACGAAGAAACGGAATTTTCAAAGTAATAAATAGAAAATAGTTGGGGTTTTTTAGGGTTAGGGTTAGGGCCCAAAACAGAATAACAAGTAATAAAATAATACGATAAATAGAGTGCAACAACCAAGTACCAGTATGAGTTTGGATGTAGAATGCAGGTATAAATATAGGTATGAAATCCTTTAGCAGCTTACTAAAGCTTACTAAAAAAAAGCCTGCTGATATCTCGCAAGTAAGACACAAGACTTGAATCAAGACCACACTTGCAACCCTAAAAAGGGAACTATGTATTAACTCTTGATTTGTGTTCAGAAGCATAAATCATCTAGTTTCCTAGTTTGTACAATGCAGGGCTTCACAACATGATTTTTCCTTTTCCTTTTATAAAGAAGAAATGCTGCTGTCACCAGTTCCTCACAGGCTCTGCAGACAGACCACCAGCGTTCTACATGTTCAGCTTCTGTTCACTCCCACAGAGAGAGAAGTGTGCAAATGTGCATGACAGATGCAGCACGGGAACACTCCTGCTCTGGCTCTATAACGCTGTCCAAATTTCACTTTGGAAGACATCACCGCCACCTACTCGCTCTCCACTTACAGGCTTGTGACGACATCGACCGAGAGAGCGCACCTCACCGCATTATCGGTGTTACATTACTTTAACAGGAGAGGCTGGCTAACATTTATTTACAATATACTTTACATGTAATGGTAATTGAATTCGAATTCCTTTCAATAACAGAATACAAATATTGATTACTGTGCTTTCCTCTATAGTGGAAATCATAACATCATGAACTGTAGCAGCAGCTTGCCAAATATTCCTCCACCAAAAAGATTGCTCATTTTAAATTCTACAATTTGGCATTTTAATTTACTTAAAAAAACGGCTTTTTTTTCAAAATCCTAATAAATGAATTCCCAAGAGATAAATCCCCTGCAGAGATGAACGCAGTGTGACGGTAAATGTTTGGATGGTGTGTTCGGGTGTGGCTGTAAATTGGAGTTTCCCTCTCAGCTGCTCTGACAGTCAGACACAGAGCTCAGTGTTGGAAACTAAGAGCCTCCCACTGTCTACATGCAGATGGACAGGAAGAAACCCTTGGTCAAAGTCTGCCCTCACACCTGCCTCACACACACACACACAAACACACACACACATGCACGCACCAGTCAACAAGGCAGAATTTCAAACATAAAAATACTTGGTTAGGAAAATACTCTAAAATAATCTCTGTGAAAGATGATTTACTTTACTGAACTAAGAGATAAAAACATTCAACCCTATAAAAGGCAGGACCTCATTTTATTTATTCATTTTTTTATACAAGCTGAGCTTAGCGAGATATCAGATAAGATTAATGAGATGGAGAAATCGAAAAATTCCCAATCGCTAATCTGCGGCGGACCTCTGTTGTGAAAGACTGTTTGTGCATCAGTGCATGCTAAATCTTTATCCGCTGATTAATATGCAGCTGCTGACTTTTCCAGCTTCGCCTTTGAAGTGAGTAGCTCCAGAGGAGAGAAGAGAGCACTTTGATGTGAGCGTTCGAATAGAAAGTTAAAAGAAAAAAAAGTCACACAGCAGCAGTGGCAGCGAATGCCACGTTGTTAACACTCATTAAGGGGGATATGAGGGGTCTTGAAGAGGAAAAACATGCTGCTTTGTAGTTTTTCCTTTCTTCTTCTTCTTCTTCTTCTTTTAGCTATGAATAAAGCATAAGGAGTACATGCTGTCTCTCTCAGTTCATTCTAAGGTCACTCATTAATGTGGGTAATTAGTTTGAAGACTTGCGGCCCCTTTGTGTAAATGTACCCTCTGTCTACAGATTAATACTTTAACACACAGCTGAATGCTCTCTTCTCACTGTAATGAAGGCAGACGCCTGAGGAATACAGGATAATTATTTCTCTGTCTGGAACTGAGCAACACCATGCACAATATAATTATGAAAACTTGTTTATTCCCTTCAGTACCCCAGTTGGGCTACATTTAACATCATTTTCTTTCCTGCTTGTTCTTTTTATATTCTTTTTATATTCTATTAACACCAGAAAACACCTCTAAGTCTTGTCAATTTATTTAGCACAACTGGATACGGGATGGCTCAATTCTTTCAATAAAAGTTGCTCAGTGGCACATAAGCTATCTCCTGTAACGTCTGGTTCACGGAGAGCGCTCTATTGGCCTGAGAGCGATGCAAAAAAACCACACACACACGTACGCAACAATTTATTAATGAAAACAAAGTCGTAACTGAAATTTAATCAACAAATTTTAAACTGTCTTACCTGTTCCTCAAAAAGTAAACACATTACATGAACATGAACGAAGAGGGCGAGACACCTGAACTATGGTTCAACACCCTGAGAAAAAGCAATCAGCGACCAGCAGCAAGCACGAGGGGCCTAAGAAATGCAGAAACACTGGCACAGCATGTTTTCATTGTCAAACACACTGACCACGAGGTAAAGAGCACGCACACACACACACACACACACAAATTAACCTGCTTACTAACACACACACACACACATGCATTAACCTGCTTACTAACACACACACACACACACATGCATTAACCTGCTTACTAACACACACACACACAAATTAACCTGCTTACTAACACACACACACACATGCATTGACCTGCTTACTAACACACACACAAATTTAACCTGCTTACTAACACACACACACACACATGCATTGACCTGCTTACTAACACACACACACACACACACACACGTGCATTAACCTGCTTACTAACACACACACACACACATGCATTGACCTGCTTACTAACACACACACACACACACACACACGTGCATTAACCTGCTTACTAAC
>VUQR01031131.1:0-39468 GCA_015108515.1 Hemichromis elongatus
GAAACACTACGAATATGCAAAAGGGTGGCTTCTCCTTTCACAGATGCAGGGAAAAGTATCACGTATCCTTCCTGAAAAAGCAGATATGCTTGTATTTCTGCAAAAGACTTTTTAATTCTCCATAGTTGATGGATGCAGAATTGTACAGTGCACATTATTATTTTACATTTACAACTTGTTTTTTTCTGGGGTTCTCGTGGCACCCCATCGAGGAGCAGTAGGCTGTGGGTCTCTTAAGAACTCACTGTTGGGTTTGTAAGGTCATGCTACTCCTACATTTCTGTCTTGTTCAAAGATAAGATATAAAACAAAGTTCAAAGCTAATCGACCTGTGAGTTCTCCTTTTTTTAAAATAAGAATCGATAAGAGAATCGATAAAGAATCGAATCATTAAACAGAATCGAAAATGGAATCGGAATCGTGAAAATCTTATCAATACCCATCCCTAGTAAACACGTGTCTGTTGATCTTGTCACGACTGCCAGCGATCCATGTACACAGACTTTCCCTTTAAATGGCAGCCTTAATTATTAAAGGTGTTTGAAGTGAATGCTTTTAAGGGCTCAGTACGTATAATCTCAGCATGAATAATACAGTGTGGTCTAAACACGGAGATGTGCTCAAATGTTCAGTGACTTTTACCATTTTTTTTGTTATAAAAACACAGAAAGAAAGAACATGAGTCTGCAAAAACCTGGATGAGACTACTGGATTAAAAAACAATCATGGATATCCACACAACTGAAATCATTAACTTCAGTATAAACAACCTAATATTGACCTGCTCGGTACACAACACACAATTCAAACATCTACTCTCCCCATTACATTAAATATATGTTCAGCAAAAATTGGATAGTGACAGTTTATAAACTCACTGTAATGTAACTTCTGTTTAACAGCCCAGGGAGTCTCTTTTACGTTAATAATGCTGCGTATTTCTCATGGACTTGTATCGTGACAAATGTAACACGAATCAGTGGCTCTCACCTGAAATCAAGGGCGATCGTAGCCACTATCATGGAGTAAGGTCAGGTTAGCCAAATAGCTGCTAACCATTCAAGCACAAAGTGTACAAAGATCTGACAGAGAAGGCTAAAGAGTAAAGCCAGCTATTAACCCTTAGCTACTGCAAGCAGATTTAGACTCCTTTTGGAGTCGAAAAGGAGGGAAGATTGCAAAAGAAGGCAAAAGCACCTGCTGAGTTCATGGTCATAATCACTCATTCCGGGTTGTACTGGATAAAACATTGTCAACTATTTATTGCACATATTGGTCATACTAAGCACCAACCTTTGAGTGTCCGCGATATACCTCATTCCTCAAGACTACTGATTGATAAGTCAACAGCCAATGAGCATGTGGCTTCACAGTCAGACCCACCTCTCGATGTCACATTCAAAACACTAAAATGGCTAATCTGGAGACTTCAAAACGGGAATTCAGAAATCAGTGAGTGAGGGCGTGGTAGTTATATCTATGTTGTGTACTTCTATAATATGGCATCAGTCAATTTGTAAACTAAAATTAGTGGGTAAGGTAATAGTGACTTGTTTCTGGCTTATGTTACCTAACAATGCCGTAGTCACGGTAGTTTGTTGGGCATACTTATTTTTTAACGCAAGTTATCACACTACACTGTATTCGAAATGAGACACTCAAATATGGGTGATGTAACTTTAAATAAGTTGCATTGGCCTGTGTCTTTGGACTTGGGCCTATGATAAACAGAGGCCTAACAAATGGGTGAGAATATCTGTGTTTTTCTAACAGGTATAAATGCTGGCTAAGGAGCTTGTAAAGAGGTTTCACCTTTTACAAGCTTATTTTTATGATTTTGTGTGATTTTGTAAATTCTTTTTTCAGGGTGAGGGAGTCAAATAAAAACGCATTTTCCAAACCGTACACCTGTTGCTGTTTGTTCTTTGACTACTTGCTTCTTCAGTAGCAAAACAATCATACAAGGAGCTTGGCAACAACCACAGCACTATCATCTGTAAATAAAATCAATTTGCTGTTGTGGTCGATTTTGCATTTTCCTTATTTTATTAATGGACATGTGGTGATACGTGGAGCTTCTTCTGCAGTTAAATTGCCAGGCAAAGGAAGTGCTCAGTGTTCAGGATTGCACTTCTCTATTAGTTTAAATCCCAGTGACTATCACCACTATAGCCAGTATCACACATGCACTGAAAACTGGATCTTTTGTAAACATTGCTCGATGGAGGTGCATGTGACAAAGCACATGTATGATGCAGTCTGGGCAAATATTAGCTGTTATTAAGCTCCTGTGTCCCCAGTACAAAGTCAGCGTGATGTCTGATTGAGCAGATTTGCACATATTTGAGAACACAAGTAATAGTAAAAAATATTTTAAAGCTCCTTATGTGTTCTGCCTCCCACACAGCCTCTTGATTTGTATGTCCTAAATATTGGAAGGTGGGGCACACGCCCCCAGAATCCCACCTGTAAACTACGCCTATGCCCATCTGCCTTTCTAGTTTGTTAAACTTTTAATCCTACTTTTTTTCCCTCTCTTTGCACCTCTTCATTTATTCCTTCTCCTCACACCCTCTTTACTCGACCCTCCTCTGTTTTGCCTCTCTTCTTCCAGCCGTTCACACTTTTTTTTTTCTCATTTATCAGCAGCTACCCGCCGTGCTTTGCAAAGGTGTTGTGAAGGGTATCCACCACTTTCCTACACCTCTCTACCAGCCAGCTGGACACAGTTCATTAAGTCCCGTGTGTCAAACAGCCAATTGGAGAATTTATTTGGCATTTAAATACCCTCAGCGTGATGATAGGTAGCCAGTGGCAAGACTGTGTGTCTGTATGTGCGTGTGTGCACAATTTACCCATTAAGTTGGAACCAGTGAGTTGAAACCCAGAGTTACATTGCTGTTACGCAACTCCTCACACTTCAAACTTAATGCACTCCTGTCTCCCCCACCCACCCCCATCTCCCTGTCTCCTTCTGTTCGCTTTATCAGAGGAAAGGTTGGAAGTTCGATCAATAACCACGACCACATCTACAGGGGGAAGACAGGAAAGAAGACAAGGGAGGAGGAAAAGGGATGCTGCGAAGACTACAGGGAGTGGAGAGGTGTGAAAAGAGGCAATGAGCACAGGAGCTGAGAGATAAGCAACAGAGAAGCACAGATGATAGAGAGAATGAAAGGAAATGAGAGAAAAATGATAAATAACAAGTAAAGAGGAGAAAGTGGAGAAAACTACAAGTGCAGGGATGAAACAAGACAAAAAAGAACAAAGAGAAAAAGAAAAGAAAGGACGAGAAGCAGGACAGCCGAGAACGATAAAAAGGAAAGGAGATAAAAGGAGCTAAACATGGATGGGTGAAAACGAGAGAAGAATCAAACAGAAGAGAAGGAGGCATACGTAAAAGAAATGAGGAGTGATGACAGGTGGAAAATGCAAGAAAAAGGTGCAGAAACAATAAAGATGAGAAGAAAGAGAAAGGAGAAAACAAAGGGAAGGGAAGAAGGAAATGAGAGGAGAGACGTCAAAAGGAAGGAGAGAAATGTGAAGGAAGAGGGGAAGAACAAAGCAAACCACAGAAGTGCAGTCAAGAGATGACAAAACAGCAAAAAAAACAAACAAAAAGAAAGCAAAAAAGAAAAGATATGTGCAAGGCACAAAAAAAGGAGGGAAAGAAGTGGGCACAAACAGAAAGGAGGAGGAGGAGTGATGAGGAGAATGGGGAGTGAAAAGAATGGAGGGCAAGCTGAATAGATGTCCAGATTTCCCCAGAGTTAGAGACGCAAGGTTAAAAAAGGCAAAACGTAGAGAGAGACGCAAAGAATGCTGAGGTGGACTGTGTGTGTGTGTGTGTGTGTATTGATCCCAGAAAAACATGGGGAGTATATTGGAGATGTAATTTGCATTGATCTGGCTGGAGAATGCTGACGAGGGTGTGCTCACGCTCACACGCTCTGGGACAAACGTGCGTACACTTGTCGTACACCTCAACCACCCGTTACGCCGACAAGCTGTCGTGGTCGCTAGACTGCTGTCAGGTGTTAAAGTCCCCCTCTCCCCAAACAACACTGCAGCTCATTGTTATTTCACAGCGAGCATCGTGGAGCTCGGTTGAGCCTCAACAGGTTAATGAGAGGTTTTGCTTTACACACAGTGAAGCGGTGGATTCAATGCCGCCTCTGCGATGCTTTACACGAGCGGTTTGTGATTAGGCCGCGTTTATGCTTCCATTGTCTTTGTAGTGCAGATGCGTTTGCGCGACTGGAGATGTGACCCTTCTAACCAAACTGGCAAACACATTACCCAATCGGGAGAGCCGATGAATGCTCTCAGTTAATGGACACGACATGAATGGGCATGTAATGACTAAGGTGAGCCTCTCTTTCCTTGTATTTACACACAGCTGTCAAAGTAACTGCCCAAACGCATCACCATGATGGCTGGTGAATGGACAGACCTGCTTCTAGAAGGACTTTAGTTTTGGCGTGAGCTGCCTGGGAAATGCGGACTGTTAGCTGTGCTAGTTGCACATCAACACAATCCAACATCACCCTCACTTTGGGCTAAGAGTTTAAGCAGGAGGCAGGTTAAAGAGCATTGATGTGGATGTTTGTGGATGTTTGAGAACAACGATATATTAACATCACTGGACCTATGTCTTTGGTAGCTGCCATCTTCATACTGCTGCTGCTAGATAAGAGACTCTGTGTTCAAAACACAACCAGACTGTCTTTGACATCCTCATACTGACACTTTCCAGTCATGTACTGCAGTTCCTTATTTAAACATTTTGTCATGTTTCGAGAAATGTGAATGACCTTTTGCCTGTTTTTCAATTACACACTGAGTGACCTCTGAAATACTTCTAGGCTGCATTAAGGTAAGGTGGCCTTAATATGCTCACGCCAAATTTCTTATAACTCTACTAAAGTAGATTAGATTTCTCTGAAACCTCTCTTCCTATGTTGTCAAACACAAGTATCAGCCCTGCAAAGACTCCAATCGGGCCCACTGGACGGCTCTAGAAAATGTGAGGAAGGGCATCAACTTTGGACTTAACGTTTTTTTGTTAGCTTTGCTCTATTCATACCACACCACAGTAGCCGAGCAATAAAAAAGCAACTAAATGACAGAAAAGTTCCACTTTCTTACTTTTTTATCAGTAAGAAATTAAAAATGGTTCTGAATGAACTAAAATCTTCTGTTTCAATATTATAAGACAGTCCGCACACTGAGCTGACAGGACCTTTTCTTTCTTAAAACATAAGCCCAAAGAGTCACACTGACAGCTTTCCAACATTTACCACAGCAGCATTTCTTCATCGTGTTGAAAAACTGAGATGTGCAGTTAAAATCACACTTTTCTTTCTGATATCAACATTTCTCAGGGATTAAATGTGAAGTCAAACTTCTTTACACTGAGAGAAAGGCGAATTTCACTGTTCGCACCTTGAGGCGACAGCTGTAATTTGGAGCTTCATAAATTAAATTAAACAGACTCAGTTCAACCCACTTAAGATCAGAACTGGCTCTATGTGGCCAACAGTGTAAAATGAGTCTGACATCCCTGCTTCAAGGCCTTTAAGGCTTTAAGGTGATACTGCTCCTTGCAAATAAGTAGTATTGAACAGCAGGGTTGTGATTGAGTGTTCAGAGTCATCTAAAAGCTGAACTTTAGGCTCACATCGATTATCTGTACATATGTTGAGTGGGTATAGAAGGAATATCCACCACTGTCAAAGTTTAAAACTGCCAGTAAATAACAGATTATGTCCACGTTAAAGTGTTTTTCTACTTTTATCTCTCTGATGTCACACATTTGTTTCCACTTCCATTGCGAACCACGACACTGTGGGTTAATTTCGTAGCTTTATTATGTATCTGTGATTCACATTTTTTCAATTAAAATAATTTTTTCCAACATCAAATGCAGCTTCATTCTTAATAAGCTGCCTTAAAACACATTCCTACAGACCTGAATTGTGATTCATGTCATTATACTTTCATTATCACTTTGTTATTTCTACTGTCATTTTGCAATTTTGTGTCTCTTTCTCATTGTTGCTGTGATTTCATCTTAACTTTACCTTCGTTGTATGTCCTTTCTCGGCCTTACTGGGCCTCCCATATGTTCTCCTGCTTTATCTGTCAAGCTGTTTCATAAATACACTTTTTTTTTTCAAAACTGCTGTATAACCAATATGATTACTTAATGAATACAAACATGAGTATGAGCATGCAGATGTGTGTGAGTCTTTGTACACGGTATAATAAAGGGACAACAAAAGGGCGTGCAGGGCTACATTTTGTATCACAAACACGCACACAGAGTCACTGCATTATATAATTTGCTCTGAAAGCCTGGTGTTGGTGGAACAGTGTGGCAGCACTTAGTGTGCGACACCGCGACCCCCGTATACAGAACGTACACACCGACACATGCATAAGCAACATAAACGCACGCACGCACACACACGCCATAGATGGTAAATACAGGAAGAAGGCGCAGAGCTAAGAGACAGTTAGCCACAGTGAGAAACAGACTAATAGAAAGAGATGAAAAGAATAAAACACAATGAGAGAGTGAGCGACTGAGGGAGGTCTGGACCAAACCCATGTGGCAAGAATAAAAGTGATGAAAGGAAAGATGAAAGGAAAGGAAGAGGGAGATTGTAAGATCAGGTAAGACAGAAAGAAAGACTATGAAAGCGAGAGTAAAGGAGGTGACAGAAAGAGGGGAGGAGAGCGAAAAGGAGCGAACGAGGTTGCAGTATGTGCCAAGCTTATGTAAGTGTACTGACTACGTTCGTCACCCGTCTCCAGAGAGTGCCTCAGATGCACGTGTGCACGAAAGAAGAGAGAAAAAGAAAAAAACCCCAAAACACACCAGTGCGCTCGCGTGCACTCAAATAAACACCTGCGCTCTCTCGCTCGACAGCGCACCCACAGGCAAGCGCGCACATGCACAAAGGGCGCCTGGAGAGGCTAATGTGGCATCTGTTTGTTTGTCAACATCTGTTGTTGTCATGGTGTCCAGGGGCCACTGTTCCTGTCTGCAGCCTTTCTAACCACACGTCCCTGCCGTTCTTTCATAACGTGCTCCAAGCGAGGGGCAGATTTAAATTTAAAAACTTTCCAAGATTCTTAACAAAAAGGACTAAAAAACTTCTGTGTTATAAAGCTGGAAATGACCTAAATTCAGACATTAGGCGGTTTTCCCCTGAAGGACTCCCTTCATAGCCATTCTGATGGAGAAAGCAGTATCTCTGGGTTTGGTACTGCGAAGCGCACCAGTACTGACACATTTACATTCAGAGGTGATGATAACAAGAAGCACCATTTTCAAATAACTCAGCCGCTTACAGCAGGAGCCAGATGAAGAACAGCATGACAAAAGTGAAAGTCACCGATGGATAAATGAGGCGCTGCCAGAGATTTCATATCAGAGGAAGGCGAAGAACGAGGGAGATGGCGAGACAGTAGAAGGTAGAAGACGAATGAAGAGGGAGGGAGTGGCGTGAGATAAAACAAGAGAGTGAATTAGATAAATGAAGCAGTGTATGCAGGTGTTGTTTGTGACTCTGTCTGCTGTCTCTGTTGTGCATGTGTGTCATGGCTGCAACACACTGGAAGGAGACAGCTTAGAGGTAACCTGGTGAGTACTCGTTTGTAAAGGCCCGCATGTAAAAACATCATGACTTTCCTTAACTCTTGAAGGACTCCGTCACAGCAGTGGTCTAAAGGAATCTGTTAGGGCCATGAGAAAATTTCCAGTTTAGGTTTGTAGAGGGGCAAGTTCACTGTACTTAAATTGCCTCCATAGCCACCAGATCTTTGTCCAATAAAGCACCGTTGGGATATGTTTGGACAGCAGATGCTTTCGTGTCAATATGGACCAAAATCTCTGAGGAGTGTTTCCAGCACCTTGTTGAAGATTTAAGGCAGTTCCGAAGGGAAAAAGTAGTTCAAGCCTGGTACTAATGAGGTGCAACAATGAAATGATTGGTGAGTGTACTTATGAAGTATTATGGAAACAACCAACACTGACATCAACTATGTATTTACAAATACAGTAACTGTACAGTCCATGCGTTGTTGTCTTTCTCCCCATTTCAGTCAGTCTTGCCTTTAGTCCTCATTTTACTAACCAATCAGGACATCCTGCTCTGTGTTCAGACATTTTCAGATGTTTCTCCACTTTCTTAACATCTCTCAGACAATAATTCAAAAACACATTTTTATTGACATATTCGTCACTCCATTTTTCTCTTCTGTCTCTCACTTTACACCAAGTTCGAGAAATGCCTGATCTTTGCTGACAACTGTCTTTTCTCACTTTCATGTTTTAAAATTTCTGTCTTGTCTGTGATAGCGTGCCCTCCTCCTCCTCCTCCTCTGCACATTTTCACTTTCTCTCTTCTTTTTTCTGTCAGAATGGTGACTTTTATTGGCATGAATGCTTATGTGCGACAATAGTGACAAACGGGATGCACATTTGTCAGGGCATCTGTCGTCTGCAGGCTTTGTCATATTATCACATTCTTGTTGTGTTAACATACAAAAAGGCAAAAACACATGTGCTTTGATTAAGGCAAGTCAAAGAAAAGAAAAAAAACAATGCCTATTTTGTGACTTTTGAAAGAAATCATTACACTACAAGAGGCACTCCACGAACTATAGAGCAAAATTAAGATCAGGGAAACATTTGGTGTGTGGTTTCATTCCCATACAGCAAAACTGCAGCTGGCAGATCATGTGAAAACTGAAGTTCTTACTAGTTCTAGCAGTCCTAGATCTGCTCTAGAACAGGCTCCATACACTGTTCTATTCAATAAAGGCCTAAAAGCCAAATCCTATGTTCTGTGGTGGATGGTAAATGGTAAATGGACTGGTTCTTATATAGCGTTTTTCTATATTATGAGCACTCAGAGTGCTCTATACAACTTGTTCATTCAACCCAATCACACAATTTCACACCAGCACTTTTTCTAAGCTGTTAAGTGCTAAATATGTAACATTCATACACATTCACACTCCGATGGATGCAACGGAGAGCAACATGGGGTTAGTATCTTGCCCAAGGATATTTGGCATGCAGACTCGAGCAGACTGGTATCGAACCAACAACCATCCAGTTAGTAGGTGGCCCAATCTACCACGCCAGCTACAGCCACCCCATGGGCAAGATGTTCAGGCTGCACCCTGTCGCCCACCCTAAGACAGCTGGGTTGGTTTCCAGCCCTACTTTGCTCCAATATAAAGTCAAATATTAGACATGCCAGGATTCCTAGTAAAGACAGAACCTGCTAACACTTGCTTTTAACCCACACAGACTGCTAAAACATTGCCATTAACACCAGTTACTATGGTGTTACTTCTGCTAAAAGCTTTAACAGCCCAGCACACAGGTACATCAACCAGAAATGTTTTCATGCATTAGCTAAGAAACTAAACATGTTTCAAGCTTATATATGTACAGAGTACTTGAGCACGGATGATGCATTTCCCTGTATTTGAGACTGTCCACTTGTGATCCGGTCAGCCATAACGCATGCTAAAACCAAATGTCAATACAATAAATGCACTCAAATGCATCAAAGTACATTTCAGCCTTACTGATGAGAAACTTGGAAGCGGACTACTTTTTTTCCCCACTGATACCAATGCAGCAACAGCAGCTGCAGGAATGGAAACACAAACTCCTGTAGTGTCTGACTCCAAACCTTTCCAACTCAAACTCCCTTCAAAGACCCTGTTGTTGCTCTTCTTTCCCTACTGGAAGTTCAACTGAGCTTTCAGTTTAAAGCAGACTCCAGGGAGAGAGGATCAACCTGGGGCAGTGTTATTGGATTTTCTTTCTGTACAGCACTTAACACACCAAGAGTAGATAACAGGTGGTTGTTGTTCTCTACCACTGTAGAAACAGAGTGACCCCCATGTGGGCACTGCTGTCATACCACCAGTTGTCAGATACAATGATTTTAACATGAAACGTGATGTTTAGGCAGCCACAGTTCGTCAGGAATATATTCATTGCTTATTTTAAACCGGTACTTCTTGATTTTAATAATTTAGTTAGCATAGATATAATTTAATATAGCACTATGTTTGTGTTTAGCGAAGTTTCGAAGACATAAATAACGTCTTAGCAACAGAGATAGTAAAATTTAAGTTACTGTAGTAACATTAAAATCTGAAAAGTTGTGTTTAAAACTTTATACCTATTCATAATGCAGCATTCATTCATTGGCATGAATGTCATGGTAATTTTGGACTTGTAATTTCTTTAAACTGTTCTTAAATGATTAGACCTCATAAACCTTTAATGATTAAATAAAACAAGAATTGGGTGCATGAGTTTGAATTTATTTTGGATTTTCTCTAATCCATCCAGGCTCAGATGTATTGGTTAAATGTCCCGTTACACTGTAGCCTGATGCTACCAACATGATGCTTAACAGTTAGTGCAGTGGTTTAAGTTTGAAAGGCTCACCTTTACTTTTCCAAATATACCTCCTCATGCTGTGACCAGATAGATCTTTGTCTGACCATAAAACTTCGGGAGAAGGCATTTGGCTTGTCCATGTGGGCAGCTGCAAATTTCAGGCGAGTTTGGAAGTGTCAATTTTGGGGCTTGTTTTTTGGTCGGTACCCTCTCATTTCATAGCAATGTCAGACTGGACAGTGACGCTGGTGTTAATGATTATCTTGAGTTTCGGTGGTTCCATGATGGTTTCTGAACATCCTAACCAATTCTTTCTCATCTTAGGGTAAAACGTTGGGTTTTTTTTTAAAAGTGGTGACACATCAAGATAACTTGTACCTATGCACAATTGTTTGAACATTTGTTTGATAAGCTTGGAATCTGCAGTTATTTAAAAGTGGTCTTTAAGCTTCTGTAATGGACTTCCCAAAGCCCTGAAATTAACCCTACAATGTGTATCCGCACAATCCTGGAAAAAGAACAACTCAAAGAAATCATTAAAAGGCCCAAATTACCATGACAATCATGCCCATGATGAGTGTGTGTAAACGTTTGCCCACGGGTGTATTATTTCCCACTTAAAGGATATACAGTATCTGAGCTGGCAACACTTTTGACCGACCCATGAACCGTCTGCTTCAGTGGCAGCTATTTGACGACATACATATTTTCTGCAGCAGCTCCACTTCATCTTTCTTTTCTCGGTGAACCCTCCTCGTCCTCTCCATCTCCTTTCGCTTCTCATCCATTTCAGAATGTCTTATTAAGCACAGACAATTCTCTCTCTTCCTACTTCCCTCTCAGTCGCTTTACTTCTTACATCTTCTCACTTGCACTCTTCCTTTCCTCCCTCTCTCTCCTCAGTCTACATCTGAAGACGTCTTATTTTAAGAGCTGATAGTCACTCGCGCTGTCTCCAGAATGTCATGGGATGTTTTGAAAAATACGACTTTCTGCTTTCTGTAAGAGTCTCGCTCAAAGGACTTCTCTGCTAGCGCTGCAGCCAATTATACCTCCCAGCAAGGTGTAGTAGGTGTCAGCCCACTCCAGCACTAGCAAACAGCAGGAAAGCAGAACGTTAGTCAGTTTGCTCTGATTTAATGTGAGTTGCACTACATGGAAGCATGACAGATTTTTTTTAATTAGTGTATTACTGTCACAAGTGGAAAACTGTGATGAACACTGCACATTTTTCAATTGTGCAAACTGCTCACAAAGCTAGTTTCCATAATGTATTTAGTTAGCTAAATCCTCACTATGCCCATTTGTATCAAAAGCTGTATTAAGTAGCGCCATTTCTATTTCTTCTTAATGAAGCTTCCATAGCCTCTTTAAGCAAAAGACAGTCATTTTGGATTTTTCTTAATTCATCAACAAACTAAAAATTAAATAGTTGCTACTTTCAGTTTTCAATATATAATGCATTTTTTTACTTTTCCATTTTTAATTAAATTGGGTTTTTTTTTTACATTTTAATTTCAATTGGTTTCCTGAGTGGGCTTTTACTTTTTATTATTTAAACTACTGAAATTGCTAACATTCAGTATTTAAACTATTACAATTACTATATAGGGAAACTATGGATATAAGACCATTAGATTTATTATTTTATTGTAATCACAAAGCATACACAAGGCTTTACTGTTATATTGTTATAAAGCTACATGCAAGTGATTCACATGCTTGTCTGATTTGTCTGATAAGTATTCAGTCCCAGGGACCCAAATATGTTTGCAAATTATAAATGTAGTTCAAACCAAAGAATGAAATCCAGAGAAACAGACATACTCAGACAGTTCCTTCCAACAGCAATCAAATGCATTTATGTCCCCTGTCAGACAAACAGAAAAGCCCTTAGAAACTACTGCCATGATCACAGCATTTATGGTCTGAGTTTGAAAAGATGTTAAAAACAAATTTAAGACACATTCAGAATTAGCTGAAAGAGTCATAACAAAAACAATGTAGTCACAGAGCTCTATGCAGAGTCAAAGCATAGACTCTGCTGTTTGTCTGAGGTGACTGAATTGATATACTGCATTTGATTTTCACCAAACAGGGTGCTGTACATTATGGCTTTTCTCTCATCTGTCCACAGGACATTACTCCAGTCATGAACTTTACCGTCCTGATTTTAGGGTGAACTTGCTGGGATGTCCACTCTTCATTCTCCCCCCTTTTTTTTAACATGATGGTATACTGATCTATAAAAACCTAAAAGGAGTGGATATGTGTGGATAAAAGGCTAAGAGAAATGAATTAAAATGTCCTTAAGCCATTTGGAAAATTGTTTTCACTAGCTGCGAGCAGTAATACAAAGTCATGGTTAGTATGAAGTTGACGTTTTAGCTGCACAATGGATTCTCTAAAGCTTTTTTTATGGCTCCATCAATTTATATGATAATTTCTTAGCAGGCTTGCATTATGCATTATATCATCTCCTCTGTCACTAATACACAAGGACAAGTAAGCAGTTTTCATCTCTTTCCTATGTCCCATTCACATCAGTGTTTTTCACTATAACTACTCAGGAAAGACGCCCACCATAACTCCAACTACCCTTCACGTTCTCACTTTACTTCACTTCTTCAGGCCTTACCAGAGACATAAAGTGCACTCCTAAATCTCCATGTCACCATGCCTGCCCAGACAAAATAGCTCCTGCCTTCTCAGTCTACTCATCTCTCCATCCTCTTAAATCCTTTGCCCTGGAAAAGCACTTCAAGCCCCCACTCATCTTCCCTTTTTTAATATCCCCCATTCCCATGAATCTTTTGCAGCACCAACACACCTTCAAAGGTAAAAAAAGGCATTCACTTTTCCTGCTCTTTGTTTGTTTATACCTCTGACTAACACTTCAAAACTTCTAGACACATAGGTCATCCAAAAAGTGGATACACCAACTTTGTTTTGTCTGGGGATTGGATCCCAGTCTTTTTTAGGTGTGGTTTTAAGTTGCACTAAGTACCAAAAGCACTATATAAATAGATGTATAGTGCTCAAATACTTCCTCAATACCTTTCTTTACCGATTTAAATCACAATTTTGCCTGTTTCAGGGAATTTTTCTGTAGTGGGTTGCCATTAGCATAGTTAGCATAATGACTGATACAAAGCTAGCAGGCAAATGTTAGGTATGCATGTAACAAGAACATTATTAGGCAATCACAAAGTTTAAAAAAACATGTAAGGCAGGTAATGTTTAATGTGTTATTCAGTATGCTTTATTAGTATGTCACCTGCAGGGTGGCATACACCATTGTTAGGCATGTTAGCCTATTAGCATGTCATATTATTCATATTAGAAGTTTTACAACTCAAAAGTTAGCATGTTAACAGTGATTCTGACATGATATCACATGAAACTTTTAAACAGTATAATGGTTACCATGAAAACTGGTACTTTGTTGTAAATATTGTAAACTACACTAGATTATCAGATATTCAGCTCGGCCTGCAGGAATGGCTATAATCTTTAACTATGAGACAGTTGGGAGCATTTTGAAGATTACTCTAGGCTAAGAGTTTTTTCTGTGCTTTTAAATTTTCTTTACATTAAACAATGTGTAATTAATAGGGCTTATGCTAAAATTAAAGCAGAAAATTCGGATTTGGTGCACACTCCTTAAAGCTTCTCACCTTAACCTGTTTGATCTTCCCTCGAGGGAGGGAGAAATGCCAGCCCTCTGTCTGGCACTCAGCATGTCTATAGTCTCTCTTCAGATCTTTACCTCTGTCACCTCTTGCTCTCATGAGAGAGAAAGCATTTCATTTTCCTGTTTTTATGTCTCCCCTCAGTCCATCTACTTATCTTCCCTGACACCCCTCCTCTCCTCCCCTTGCTCTGTCCTTTCACTTCTGCTTTCATCTGTCTGGCAGTATCCCTCTGTTCCAGAAAGCTAGAAAGTGTAGAAAACAGACATGTGGATGGACAGGAAGAGACACAGACTGCCTTGGGGTTTTCCAAAACTCTGTTTTGTTCTCCAACTCTATCCCATCAAATCTCCATCTCTTTCTCGCTCATGCATTCGTTTGATCCCTCTAGCTCTCTATTTTTTCCCTCACTTTCTGTCCCATTAAACCTCTCACTCGTTTGCTGCTTTGTATCGGCTCACTCTTGTTCCAGCTCATTATCTCACTTTCCCTCCCTGTCCCTTTCATCCTCACTCCTTCTTTTTTTTTAAACCCTGCACCTCAACCGCTCTCCAGCCTTCACCCTCCTTTTCTCCCTAGATTTTTGTTTCTACCGTGTACACCGTGACTGTAGACCACCAGCATGTTAGACCAAAACAAGCCAAATGGACACAGCTCCCAGCCAACAACAACAAAAGGAAGCCATGAACAACCACTGAACCACACTAGGTGTGTAAAATGGTTTTGATATACTACGGTATATGCAGGCAGTTTCTTTCTCCCCGTCAGATTCTCTTCTTCGCTTTTAATAGAGACAGATGTTTTTGTCAGGCTTCTGACATGTAAGATTGATTAAAGTTATCTTTACCTAATCACCCTCTCCTCTGCTCTGCTTTCTTATTGTCACTTGTCTTACTCCACTCATATACACACAAAGTGAAATAGAAAGCAGAGCAAACCTGTGCAGTTTATAATTACTCTTTTTTGTCTCTCTGAAATAGCCAACAGAAATAGCCAACAGCTTCCAAGGAAGGAACTCACATACATTAACATGAATGTGTGGCCAGACAGGGTAAACTTTAAAAGGGAGTTTGACTTCATTTGTGTATCCAGACACCATTACTTTACTATTCACAAAACAAATATTTCACTGCAGTTAATATTCACCATCAATATGATGAATTTGAAGATGAACTTTACTGTTGGGTTGTAGGTAGGGTAGGACAAAATGCTTATCAGCCAAATGATTATCACTCTGCTCATAGTAAGTAAAAATACAACAAATATGCAAAGCATGTGGTACCTGGACAGTGATGAGCCATATCTAAAGCATTTTGGAAAACTACACAGACTGACTATTATTCTGCAGAAGTTTGTAGCAGTACATTCAGACACAAGCCCAAAACAATCAGGTGAACCAGCTTCATCCATAAGATGCAGAGTAATTTGATGAGGACTTGTTATAGAGATCCTTTAGGAGTCCCTATCCATGCCGAGTCCCTACCTCTTTTTGGTGGTACTTGATGGCAAGTTTGAGCTTGGCCAGATCATGGCACTGTCTGGGGTCTAGTTCCTCACTCTGGTCATTGTCTCTGTGGTTCAGGATGGTCTCAAGTTCTCTAGAACTCCTGGCCTGATCCAGAAGGTCCTTAGCAAAACGCTTGCACTGCTGAGACAGTTCTTCATACTCCTGACGAAACTCATTCTCCACCTGAAATAAGGGAGAGAATAGATGCTGAGACAGTAATGGGAAGCATATATGGCTCTTAGATTTCCTGTTTTATATTTCCATCTGCTGCAGGAATAGCATAACAGCATCACAATCTCCTTGTGGAACCCAAAAATAAAAGTATTATTTGACATAAACCTTTCTGAATCTGCATCATGGGGACTGAGCACTGGAGAAGACGTGTGTCTGTTCTCGTTACCCAAGATAAGACTCCAGAGATTACAGTAAGGTATGGTGAGAGGCTTTTTGCTGTTACTTTTGAGACGATAAATACCAGAAAAATTGTGAGGCAGGGGGAGACAGCTACTCTTGACAGCATAAGTGAAAGAAATACTTGAAGCAAATGAGTAACAGGAAGCTGACGCTGAATGCTATTCCTTCCACAGTTAATTTAACATCCCATCAAGTTTTAGGAGGTTGCTTTCCTCCAGTACATCTATACCTTAGGTGTTTAGAGAATTAATGTGCTATGTATGAAGAATAGGAGTTTCATTAGGTTTCTTCTTTTGGTCAACAAACATGACATCTACAGACATCAACATCCATACCTTGCTAAGTTCTTTGAGTTCCCAGCCCAGTCTGAAGGCAGTGAGGATGGGATCTTCACTGGACAACGCAATGAGAGATGGCGAGGCCAAAGCCTTGTAGATGTTGAGTCGAGACCGTGAATGTCGTAGACTGTCAACCTGCAGAGAACCGGGAAAATTTTCTACCCTTCCTTTAAGATTTTGGTCAACTATGAGAGTTGATTCAGCAGAAGGGACCGTTAACCTTCTTAAACAGTTTAAACTGGTAGCCATCTTTCACATGTATGGTTCAAGTGGTTTTAACTGCAGGCCAACTATGTTGTAGGGTAGCATCTATTACAGAAAAAACAAGATGGTGAACTGACTGGATCTCTGTGGTGCATACATACCTACAAAGAGATAATAGTGCAAACATAATGCTGCAGCAGCCACAACATGAACAGTCTGTTAAAGTTAAGTGTTCATTGAAAATACAGATTAATACAGAAATCTTTCCTAATGTTTTATTGACTTATTGTCTGGTTGAAATTCTATTCATTTTACTTTCTGGGCAAAATAAAACAGAACAAAGCAGCTTAGCTAACATCATTATTATAATCATTATCGTTGCTCTCATTATTATCATGGTGGAGCTTGGGGAAATTTGGTTTAAAGTTGTGGAGTGCACCTTTTCAATTTATATAACACAGCTGAGCTCTACAGTATTCCCGTGGTGCCTTGTATGGACAACATAAATAGAATAGGCTTATTTTTAAATTGGATCTGAGGGAAATTTACTTAAGCTATGTGCTGCTCTCAGGCCTCAAATGATTAAACAAGATTTCAAGCATTTACTACAAAGCAGTTTTGTAGTTCGCAGCAGATGGCCGCCCCTCCCTGAGCCTGGTTCTGCCGGAGGTTTCTTCCTGTTAAAAGGGAGTTTTTCCTTCCCATCGTCGCCAAAGTGCTTGCTCATAGGTGGTCATATGATTGTTGGGTTTTGTCTGTATGTACTATTGTACAATACAAAGCGCCTTGAGGCAACTGTTGTTGTGATCTGGCGCTATATAAATAAAATTGAATTGAATTGAATAGTTTCACATTAATAAAAATATTCACTACAAGCCACGACCTTCATAAAAATGTTTAAATCCCTAAATTTGAGCCTCAAAGCCTTCTTATATCAATAACAAATGCTCATTCATCTTTGACATTGTGGCATAGTTTAAGAACATGAAATATAAGTGAGTTCAAGAAGTTGAAAATGATGCTGGAAATTGTTGATGTCTGCTCTAGGGTCACTGGAAATTAAAGTTTCCAAAAGCAAGTCCAATATATTCAAATATAAATTTTTAGCAAACCAAACAATGCAAGCAATGCAAAAGATACAGTACCAAGGTTAAATAAAAACACAACCTTACCTCTGAGCTGGACACACACTCAACACAGTCGCATCGTATCTGATGTGGTCTGGGTATGGTGACCTACACAAAGCAACAACATCGAAAAACAAATCATTGATAAAAAAAAGCAGCTCGTGAAGATCACTTTATTCCTTGACCAAGGAAAAAAAAGCTTACTACTCCTTATGTTGATAGCTTATGTGCAAAACAACCATTACCTTCCGCTGGACAAGCAGCTTGATAATCTCATAGTTGTTGGTGTGAGCAGCAAGCATGATGGGAGTTATATCTGGGGTGAACTCTGAAAACTGACTGTCCATCATCAGAGAAGGAACCTGAAGGAGAACAAAGTACAAACCTCTTAAACTGGCTGTTATCTACCTTTTAATATTTAGGTGAAAAAGCCTGCTGTCAGCTACCAGTTAAACAGAAAAAAAAAAAGATTCAGAAACACTTTTACTGTCCAATTAAAAAGCTTTGATTCAGCTCCACATGTGGCACTGTTACATGAGGGGAAAACTGAAAGTGAAAGACAAATTAAGCAAATGATGAATCCAATCAAACTCTCTTGAATCAGATTAAAACAAATTAAATTAGCGTAATGTATTGAATAAAAAGAAGTTTCCTGCAGAAACAACTCTGAAGAGGTACATTTATTTAAAGCCACATCCTCTCCAAAACTCATTATTATCCCTCACAGATGCAACTCTGAACACCTGCCGTACTTGGAGGGGAGTGGAAGATTGTTTGTTTGCCAATTGAATACCAGGATGTCTGTCATTACGGGAAGACAAAGGAGAGATAGACGGAAAAAACAAGACTGTAATGGCTGCATGTAAATAAAGAAAAAGAAATGCAGACATATGTTAACAAGACGTCTAAAACGAGAGGACACTGTTTTCTAGACTAATGCTGCATCTTGGGTCCGCACGCTAAATATGATGCTATCAATCTCTCGGTTAGCCCAACTTTGTTAAAAGCAAAGTTGTCCATAACATAACGGACATGTTACATCTGCTTTATATAATCTGTACAAAATGTAAACATGACCACTTGCAGCTTTACAGTCAGTTATATCAGGGGGCTGCGTGCCAGACTGTTTCTTGGCCCAGAGCAGGAACTTTCCGGAATCTCTGCCTGGCAACCTCACAAAGACAACAACTAGACTGCCAGCCATATGCAGCAGAGCCTGGAAGATTGTTTTTGAGGCGGAGATCACATCGTCTTCAAACAAAACGCTGGGATCTACAAGACAGCCAAAACAGCTGGGAGTGTTAAGCGATCCAATTTGTAATCTACATAATCTACAGCTTGAACGTCAATATTGAGTTGAATGGTCACAAAAGCCTTAAAGGATGGTACCCAATTGTGCAGTATTTGTAATTTGATGTTATATTTATTACTGCATGTTTTATTAATTGTTCTACACCAGCCTCTGTAGAAAGGCTTTGCTAACTGCTATAGCAATAAGCTTTAAAAATATATATATCATTAGAAATGTGGGTGGTAGATCTTCTTGAGAATAAGAGTTTATTGGACTCTCTTCAAGAAAAGATTTTTTTTTTAAATCTCTTCAAAGTTGTTTTTTTTTTCTTCTAGTAATGAACCAAAACACAAAGACACCACACAGGAGTGTGAGAAACTCCCTTTACATTACAACACAAACTGCATCTGACCAATGTAGAAAGACGAGGCCCCACTGCTCAGTGAGAAAGAGGATAAGTACATCAGGGTGTCTGGTTTGAGAAACAGAGGCCTCTCTGATATCCATGTACAGCTGTACTGTACTGGTCATCTTAGAATGATTTTTCAGTTTTCCTTCAGATCAGATGTCCCAGGTATTTAACCACTAGTGCAGTTTCCATAGGCTGGTTGTGGTTTGTAAACGGAGTAAAGTGTAGTTTATGGTCCCAAGAATGTGCACATGTAAGCCGTTTGAGAGGAGTTTACCCACTGCAGACGTGCTCTAGTCCAGACCTCCAAAGTCCCAACTGTGAGTCTCTGGAAGTGGATGACATATGCATCTGCCAAGTGCAATAATCCGGGAACAGGAAAAGTGTGAAGAAAAAAAAAAACCCTTCAAAGATCAAGACTGTCTCTGTCAACGCTCTCTGCAGATAGATGGCATGCACTGCTAGACAGGGATCGCAGTGCAATCAAGCTACCTCTGCTGGACTGAATAATACACACTGTTGTATGGACTCTTTAGTCTTTTGGCGATTTCCAATAGTAAATGACTTAGAACAGCAGTAATGGTTTAGAAAACAAATATTCTAAACAAGTCTTAAAAGAAATGCTCCAGACTCTCAAGTAGCCAAATGTCAACAGTCGAGCTTTGCTAAAACAATCAGCAAAACATGGAGCATAAAAATGATGATGTTGAAAATGAGTGTAGATATCTCATTTTAAAAAAAAGAAATGATTTTAAAGGGTCTCCTAATCCACTACTAACAGTGACAGAGACATTAGTGATCAATTTATGGTATATTAGATAAAGTTGAATGTTGTCTTACGCTGAAACCAGGACCCTAAAGTAATAGTTGTCAAAGAAAAGCACACACACCGACACACACGTGCACTCCGACACATCTGAAGAAGACGAGAGAGGAGGGGCATGAACATGTGTGGACTCTTTCATGTCTCAGAGGGAGAACGAAGGAAAGTGCTTCTCACCCTTCTCATCTCATCTTCCCTCTTTCTATCTCCATCTTTTCTGCTGCCTCATCTTCTCCTTGCCTCAGACTTCCACATTCTTCCATTTTCTCACCCCTCTCCATCTTTTCGCATCTTTCTCTACTCCTTGTTCACCCTCCTTTCCATCAGCTTACTCTCCTCATGTCTATCTCTACTTTTGTCTCTTCCTCCTCTCACCTGCCACAAACCCTATTTTCTGCATCTGATCTCTCTCTCCTTTTCTAATCCCTTTTTTCCTGCCGTGATAAGGAGTGTGAGAACAGCTGCCATGGGCTGGGCCCAAAATACAGATTAAAGAGACAGAGCAAGAATACACAAACAAGTAAATATAAACAAGCACACATGCAAATAGAAACAGCAAATAACAGAATGAACATAACTTGAGTACAATTTATTTTTCACGTATTAAAATTGGCTGCACCATCTGCTGCTGTGAACGAGCACCACTTAGGAAACTCTGGCCTTATATAACTTGGGATTTAAACTTTACATGAAACTACACTGATGGCATATTTAGGCTCCAGAGCTACACTGCTTCCCCAAAAATGTCTCTCTTACATGTTTCTGAAGATGGGCCCGATTGGTGAGAGTTAAAATGACGTGAAGCAATATGAGAGAAAGGTTTAGTTACACACCTTCTAAATTTTTCTCCTGATTTATTGCTGGCTGGATTATGTTCAGAGGAAATGTTCATCTGCTACAACAGTGCAAAGGCTGGGTTTCATAGCTTAAGTGCTATACATGACTGTCACTGTACTAATCACGTGGCAGCACCTCAGTGCTTTTTTCTCAGAATGAGAACTTTGGATATGGCATGGTTGTCCCAGACAGACTGGTCTGAGTATTTCAGAAAGTGCTGGGATTTTCCCACACAGCCGTCTGTAGGGTTTACAGAGCCAAAAAAATCTGCAGCAACTGTGTGATGCTATCATGTCAATATGGACCAAAATCTGCGAGGAATGTTTCCAGCACCTTGTTGATATCACAAAGATTTAGGGCAATTCTGAAGTCATAAACGAAGTCCAACCTGGTATTGAGTGTACATAATAAGGTGCACGGTGGTTGAATGTTTAGATTTGGCCAACAAGAGTACTTTAAATTTTTAAGAAAACCTATGGTGATTTTCAGGTTCATTTATTCATTTGTGGCGTTTTGAGTATTGAGCTGTTTTTTGCACAGAAGTTTTAGAATGCTAGAGTCACTAGAACAGGTATACCTATACACGATTTATGAGTCATTAATAAATACTTTAAGGATTGCTTAAATTACTGGAAAGAAATAATGTGTTACATTGTGTGTGTCCCATAACTCCATTTGGGATGGACCGAAAGACTACTTTAATTCAAAGCCCTAAAATTCCATGAAAACGCAACTCGAGGTAAATAACCTAAAGGGTAAAGGTAACTTTGAAAATAATTAAGCCAAATAAACTCACAAAAAACACAGGAGAGATGAACAGCAGAAGATCTGATAAAAGCTTCAGGAAGGGCAGGAAAATTTATACACAAGCAACTGATAACCGAAGGGAAACAGATGAGGACAATTAGGGAATTGGAGAATACAGATAGGAAGCAAACCTGAGGCAGGATACAAAATAAAGCTGGAAACAACCAAAGGAAAAAAAAAACACAAAGGCGATTGAGGGATGACCAAAGAACTGGCAACCGAGGAAATAAAAAACAAACTCTAAATAAATTAAAAATGGGAACCCACACCATAGCTATACATCAATCTACATGAACACAAAACCCAACAGAACTCAGATTATATGACAGACACTGATAAAGATCAAAGCAGAAGTGAAACCGTCAAATATCAAAAGCTTCAAAGACCAAGAATACAAACTACAGAATCAACACAAAACAATAGGAGCATGACAAGAAAAGGAAAAACATCACAGAGTAATCCAGACACCATGTACCATGTGATCCCACTGTGACAACATCAGTAATGCTGACAAAATTCACAGACAAAGTACTCAAAACTACCTGGTAGCTGTAGTAACGAGTGTATCCGGGACCATATGTTGCCATGATAACACACACACAGATTTACAAGGTGAAAACCATTTCAGCCACGACAGAGTGGCACCTGTTAGAGCAGGTGTCTCTCAGACCACATTTTGCCATGATGACACACAAACACGCACCCACACAGACTTACACAGTGAAAAGAAAACCAGCAATGCTATTGGAAGGTACTAATACATTAAAAATGGTAATACACAAATGGCCTTTTAGTAAAATCCAGCCAATGTATTTAATGGCAGGCTCATATCCAAGCAAGCTGATATTTAGAATATTTTATTAATCACATTGCTGAAAGCTATTAGTGTTTAGTTATGAGCTAAACAGTAATGGTTTATAAACTAAAATTGCTGAGTGATGTATAAACACATGGTGAGTGAGAAAAAGCAATGTTAGAACTAAAAAAATGATACTGGCCAATCTATTGGAATTGTACAGTCCAGATCGAAAATTTAAGACCATGTTAAATATAGCAAAACAACCTTTTTCTGCACGGTTGGATCTTAACAAGGTTCCAAGGAGAGCTTCAACAACTGAAACAGGCTGTTTTATATCTCATCAAAAATTTAGGACCATATGCCTTTAAAAGGCAAAATCTGTGCAGAAATGTGCATTCATTGTAATTTTCTGTCAGGTAGTCACACTGTCATGACATTCTGATTGCAAAGGCAAAAAAACTTTTGAACATGGTCGGGTCATTGAACTGACAGAACTGATTGTTTGGACTTTGCAAGAGAGCAACAAACATGGGACATAAAAAGGTGGAAGAAAATGTTATTCTCTGAAGAGAAAAAAATAATCTTGATGGTCCTGATGGTTTCCAACATTACTGGCATGACAAGCAGATCCACCTGAGATGTCTACGCGCCACAGTGGAGGGGGCGCCATAATGGTCTGGGGTGCCTTTTCCTTCAGTGGAACAATGGAGATGCGGAGGCATCAAACGACAGCTGGCTCTGTCCAGATGTTGCAGAGAGCATCCCTCATGACTGAGGGTCCTCGTCTGTGTGGTAACAACTGGGTTTTTTAACAGGACAACGCTACAGTACACTATGCCTCCAGGAGAAGGGACTTCTTCCCGGAGAATAACATCACTCTTTTGGACCATCCTGTTTGTTCCCCTGATTTAAATCCCATTGAGAACCTTTGGGGATGGATAGCAAATGAAGTTTACAAAACTAGACAACAGTTCCAGACAGTAGATGCCCTTTGTGCAATCGTCTTCACCACTTGGAGAAATGTTTCCACTAACCACATGGAAACATCTGCATCAAGCATGCCACAACTTTTGAAGTGATCAACTATAACAGCAGAGATACTCTTTACCGAGTTCATATTTGGAACTTTGTTTTCTGATTCGGGAGGTTTTTGTTTTTTGGCGGTGTGGTCCTAAAGTTTTGATCAGAATGTAAAACAGCCTGTTGCAGTTTAAGCATTGTTTTCAATAAATGTTTTTAAATGTTAAAATGTTTTTTGTCTTACTCCCACTTCTTCTTGTTGCATTTTGAAGCTCTACTTGAAACCTTGTTAAGATCCAACCGTGCAAAATATGATGTTTTTGTTGCTGCCATTTTTCAAGTGGTCTTAAACCTTTCATCGGGACTGTATATCAACTATCAGTATCGAGACAAATCCTATAACGGTTAGGCTCTATTCCTTTGCTCCCGATATCTGGTGACCTTTCTAAGTAATCTGTCAAGATGCTGTGGAAATGAAAATATAAAACAAAACAAACTTAAAGTCTGTTCACAAACATATTAACCCCTCCCAGAGCAGCAGAGCACCTTTAGCAGTAGCTCCAGGTCCTTTAAGTATTTCCCTGCGTTGCCATGATACCCACACACAGATACACATTCCAGCCACCAGTATCGCTGTCAGTCAAAAAATCCAACATATCTAGGGCACAACTCGTGTTGACCCCTTAAAAGCAGAACGATTGAAAGCAAAATTTACACAAAAGGCTGTTTTTGACTCCAACTGTGTCAGAATTTGGACCCTTTTTTTTCTGGACTCTATTTATTCGGGGCTATTATCTGAAGCACATTATGATTTGGCTCTCAAATTATCCATTCATATGCTGATGGCTGCAAGCACTCGTGAAAGTCAATGCATGAAATGCTGGGAACAGTGTGGGGATACTTGGGGATCGGGGCACGCAGAGCCAACCATCAAACTGGAAATTTTCCAAAGAGCAGCCAAATGGCTTCTGTAGTTTATCACAGTGGGTCACACTTGCTTTGTTACACTGTAATGTGAAGAAGAAGAAAAAAGTCCACAAAGGAAATGCTGATTTACTGAAAGTGGAGCTCAGCTAGAGTCCTGTGAAGTTATAACAAGAAATTAGGGGTGAAATCGCAAGTTTGTGCAAGAAATCCTGTTTTTTCTGGCTAATTCGTAAAAAGATGTTTTGTGTTATGGATTTACTTTAAATTGGATTTTATTTTAAAAAACAAAACAAAAACAAAACCAGACAATAATTGATAATAAAACATCTTCTGTATTCAGTATTCAGTGCACACACACACACAACACGTGCATCCAATCCAGATGAATACCCTCAGATCAAAACCCAAATTAACATCGACTCCAGTGACACACATGCAATTCTAATCGTTTCCTTCACACAAAGGACACACAAAACCTTCCCTCAGCTATTTCTAACCTCTTTTCCCTCCTAATGTGTCTTGTTTCTTATTTTTCCCTCTATGCGCATCTGATTTCCTACATGGCGCATTTAGTGTTTTTCTTCTTTATTTGACTTCAGTCTGTCTCTGTTCTCTCCATCCCTCTTCAGGGCAAAGCGCTCCAGGTTTAATCCTTTTGTCCATGTTTTTTTTTTTCTCCAATCATTCTCTTCTTCCTCCGTCCCTCCCTTTTGTTCTTTGTTCTGTTGCCTCAGTCCTTCTATTTTGAGTATGCTGGTAATGAAGAGTGAGGAGTGGATGTGAAAAGGGGAGTGAGGGAGGATGGACGCAGAGATAGAGAGAGAGGTAATCAAAGAAAGAGGGGGAGTCAGACTGAGTCAGATGGAGAAGGATGGCAGAAAGATCAACAGTTTAGCTTGGCAGGAGGAGATGAAAGGCCCTGATTCTACCTGTCAGTTGAAAAGAGCAGTTTAGAAACATACGTAAACTCACAAAGCACACATCCAGCTCTAATATAAGTATCGAGCACTGATGGGTGAGTTAGCATATGTTTGTGCGTGCCAAACTCAATACTGCGCCCTGAATATTGGTGAAATAGATGGATAGATAGTTTAAATATAAAACTTGAGATCACTCTTTCCATAAACAGGTACTTTTAAGTTTTTGCACACATGCAGAGGTAACGAGGTAACGCCTTTGTGAAGCACTCCTCTCTGAGTTTCTCTCTTTTTTCCTCTCAGCTCTTCATGTTCATCCACACTTAGAGCAAAATAGTTTCTCTTGGCTTTTGCTGGAATTATGCTTCTCTCAGCTGAGCCCAAGTAAACTAACAAAATTGAACCGACACACTCGTGTGCATCTTTCATTCCTGATATAACCTGTTTTACACTCTCTCTGTTTGTCACACTGCTGCTCGTCTCTTCCTGTGTGTATCCATCTTTAGACTTTGGTAACTGTGCAGCAGCAGAAAAACAAAAAAACTAAACAAAATTGTTACTCTTGTAGAAGAAAAGCGTTTGGGTGTTTAAAGCTGCCCCCCACATGATAACTGTGCAGGGGTTGATTTTTTTTCCATAACTCTAGTGGGGGTTAATTGTTTTACTACAGAAACTCTCTCAAGCACATTTTTTAAGCCCGTTATTCACTTGGCAAACTTGGCATCCATGTAATCTGAATTACAGCCCTCGCTAACCAAGCTAGCCGGCACCAGCAGCTACACCCTCCAAATGCAATGCAATGCTGTAGCCTACACATACATTCAATTGCTAACATGAACATATTGTTTTAGGACCCTAAAAGACTGAGATCGTTGTGTGTGGATTATAATATCTAGAAAAAGACAATTCCCATACTCCACAACCTCAGTACTAACTATTCTGAGGATTTTATGGTAACAAATGTTATTTTCAAGTCTTACTGAGTGAAGTATGATGTTTATTTTATTGATTATGCTGCCCATTAGAAACAAAAAGGAGAAAGTAACATTTTCCTGGGCAGGTCTAACTCCATATGGTGTGATTGACATTTACATTATGAGCATGCAGTGACCCTTGGGTTCAAGGTCACATCCACCTCGCTTACAATGTCCTTCACAAAGCTAATATAACAATGACCAAAATACTCAACTACAAGCCTCAACAAACCAGTCTGTGCAATTCTGAAGCAATAACACAGTGCCGTATGTCTCTTGCTTACTAAATCTCACACATAGGCCAATATTATATAAAAGACATTACTAGAGCTTAACATGAATGCATCACTGCCAACTGCTTAATTATTATTATTAATATTGTTATTATTATCATCATCATCTTTTTTTCTCAAACTCGAGTACTTAAAACCTTAGAAATCTGTACTGTGCTGACATCACTGTGTGTTACCCATGTGTGATGTACAAGGTAACTGAAGAGGGACAAAAAGTATGAGAAGACAGAAAGTCAGAAGACAAACAGAAACACTGAAAGAACAGATTCGTTCTCATCCACATCCAACTGAGAGGCAACCAAAACCTTCCCACAATCCTCTGCTTCGGCCAAGGGCTGGTTGCCATGGTGACATCGAACCTCACAGCCTCGACAGTCCAGGAATAATTTTCAAGAAGACGTCTTTGTTTCACTTAATTTTTTTTTTTTTTTCACATTTTGCATTTTGCTTCCCTTTCAGTTTACACATTTACTCCCCTGTTAGTTTAGATCGCTGTGAATCAGCTTTTCACTACCTGTCTCAGAATCTCTCCATCTACCCCCCCCCAACACCTACTCTTTAAACTAAACTGGAACGTGTTCTTCCTTCCCCGGCTCCTCTTTCTCTCTCTGACACACAAACAGAAATGCAGTAGGCAGACAAACACGCTGTCTGTCTCCAAATCCTATTTCACAGTTTGTCTATGAAACGGGCTGTTTAATTTCCCTCCTCTCAGCAGAATGTGGCATGGAGCATTACAATGAATGGATGTGCCGCTCATTATCACACACACACACACTAAAATGGAAATATACTCACACGGGCGCACATTCATGGATGAGTAAATGCAAACACGTGCATGCATGGATGCATCTGGATGCAACACAGAGGACTCGCTCTCCCTCACTGTTTGGTCTGAACCAGTGGTGCTGCCAGAAAAATTTTCAGTCCAGATGGGGTCGCTGAAAACGTGAGGTCGGTTCACCACAAACAAAAAAACAGAAAGAGAAGAAACATCCGCACGCACCTGTTTCTCTCCGCTGGGCCTTTTGTGTGACAGCAGCAGTTCCACGGCACCCACCACCTCCTTCCTGATGGCGTACAGCAGGGCGTCGCCCGTGTGGATTCCGTGGTCCAACAGGAGCTCCATGATCTCCAGGTTCTCATTCTCGATGGCGATGAGGAGAGCGCTGCGGCCCAGCGGGTCCAGACAGTTCACGTCCATGTTGTAGTACACTTCCGCCTCGCGGAGGGCATGTTTCACTCCCGCATAGTCGCCTACAGGAAGAGGATGGTTGAAGTGTGCAGATGGCTAAACATGCTTAAGCAAAAATTTTACCCAAATCATTGTTTATGGGTCCACTGATGGGAAACTTTCAGTAAAAAACTAATCTGTCAGGGAGCTAATGCCACAATGATTATGCAGAGCACTGAAAAACTCACGAAAACATTTGCAGAAAATTACATACTTATTATTAGTTACATTGTCAGCTTTTTTATCACCTGACCTTTTAACAGTTATCAGAGAAAATCTGTGAAAACATGGGAAGAACATGCGAACTCCTCACAGAAGGGCCCCACCCAGGTTTTTTTTACCCCGGTAAAAAAGCAGGTTATGGTATCCTGAAAAGATGTAATTACTGTGTAACTTACTATTATTGTTCTCTGAAAAGCACTGTTCATGTTCGTATGACTAGTATCTAAATGTATACTGATCTTTTTAAAGCAGGGGTGTCAAACATAAGGTCTGGGAGCCAGAATTGGCCTGAAAAAGATATTTTAGAAAAAGTGAAAGAGCGTAAAGATTTTGAACTTAACTGTGTTTTTGGGAGTTAAAGAACAAAAGAAAAACAAAAATCATTCCAAATACAGAATAATCAATAATCAATGGAGTCAATCAATAGAGCCACATGTACCATCATCACATAGAGCCATTCATCATGTATGTACTTCTTTCTCTTACATTAAAACATCTCAGGGATTTAATATTTAGCTAAATCTCTTTAGGCTGGCAGAAAGCAGGATTTCGTGTGGCCCACGATGTAAACTTACTTTGACATTCCAGATTTAATGGTTGCCTTCATTATTTATTTTTGTTTGAAATATGTTGATAAACACGATTTAAACATAACGATACGTTGCTGTATATGCTGCATGCAGGACTCTTGTGTAATATTATATATATTTATAGATATTATATATAACATATTTAGAAAACATAGTCAGGTCTGCGAGTGTTTGGAAAATAACACTTTTTGCTCTGCATTGGCATCACCCAGTGCTATGTTTACTTCCTTAAGATGCTCTGCTAGGCCCTTACTCCAGCTACCTTAAGTTTGTACTCGTGTGTGGGTCTCTCTGCTTTCAGTTTTGACTTCAGACTAAAATTTATGCTCTTTAAGGTTGCGATTGGGTGACTGAAGTCATTTCTTTACTTTGAGAAACTCTTCGGTTGCTTTTGCAATTTACTTTGGACACTGCTTCATAGTGAAATCAGTGTATGGATTTCAGGTTGCAGCATGTTGTTCAAGGACGTTCGCTGCAGCACATGTTGCAGAGACGACACCTGTGTACTGACACAGTCTGACTGACCAGCTGCTCAGTCATCAGAAAGTATAAACTCAGCATCATTTAACGGGTGACTGGATCAGTAGAATGCAGGTGTGGAGGCACATATGTGGCTTTAAATAAGCAGATGGCTGTGCAAGGCTGTGTGTGCGTTTACCTTTCTCTACAGCTGTGAGGTAGGCCCGCTCCTCAGCAGACAGCTCCACCTCAGCGCGGACAATCTGAAGTGGGATGCGGTCGCGGTACGGCGAATATGTCGCCTAAATCACAAACGCAGAGGACAACAACCACATGAGGCAAACTGCATGTAAGTAGAGACAGAGAGACGAGTGCCATTCAATGTATTCTGAATAAAGCTGACAGGAGAACACAACAAAACAAAATATTTGGCGTTGTGCTGCCTGTGACCCCAAGCATTCAGTCAATATAAAACCAGGAAACATATGAGCCAGTTGCATTATTACACTAATGCACATGCAAAATACTGCACACTGCAAACTGTTACTCAGCACACTGTTTATTTGCACACTTGTATAATATACATATAAAATGTGTTTATCTTAACATTATAGTTTTGTTTTTATCTTTATTTTGACATTCAAATTTACTTAATTTTTTCAATATAATTTTTTTTTTTAAATTTGTATATTATGTAAATTTCTTGCTAGTTTAGTTTTTATGTTTACTTTTATTTCTATGTTAGTTTTTGTTTGTTTGTGGGGTTTTTTTTTGTTTTCTTTTTTTATGGCCGGGCATTGTACAGCAATAAGCATCTAACTGCATGTATGAATGTATGTGAGACAAAAAAAAAAAAAATTGGTGAACATTTATTTTCGAATTCAAAGTTTCACCCATGTGGTGGTGGGTACACATTTGTTTTGTCAAAATATACTCATCATGGGTATAAATTCAGGTTTTTAATAATTTATTTAAACTGTTCTTTTCCCCAGAGTGGACTGATTGTACATCTTTATTGACAGTTTATTTATTTTGAATTTAGGATCAAGGGTATACATGCAGACTCAAATATATACATACTATTATATACCACTAATATTTGACATAACTTGCATAATTTTGGCAAATATAAGACCTGGTGGAGTTTTAAACAGCTTTTAATAGGGTTGAGATCGAGCCTTAATGTTAGCCCGATTTTATCCACTGTAAAACCACTTCCTAGCATGACGCTACCACCACCATGCTCACTGACTGAATTCATGATCTTAGGTCTGAAAGTCTAATTATTACTCCTTCAAACAAACCTCGTCATTGTTGCCAAATAGCTCAATCGGCTGACCATAAAACTTCTTTTCAGATGGCATTTGGCTTGACTATGTAGGCAGCTGCAACTTTCAGTTGAGCCTTGAGCAAGGGATGTAAAGCTTGCTTCACTGAGGACAGTGAACTCTGTGTTCCAGCAGTTTCCAGTTCATGACAAGTTTAAGCTCTGGATTGAGTATCGAAGCCAAGTTCCTCTCAACTGAGAGTGACACTTTGGGTCTTGGCAAAGTGGTGAAACATCCAGATAGCTTGTGTTGTGCAATTGTTTGAATTGATACTGTTGGAATCAGCAGTTGTTTTTTTGCTCTTTTTTGGACATTCTGATGTCAAACAAAATTTTTTATATGTAAATATGTGATTTAGAATATTATGACTATTATTTAAGTATACTGATTCTGATTATTAGCCATTGGGCTTGTCAAGCAAAAATACATTACAGTACCTTCAGCACCACTTATTTAAAGTGAACGCTTGTATATATTTAACCCTCTGTGAACAAAAAACAGCATTCAGAAAAAATGTGCGTACCTAATTCTGTTTTTTAAAGTAATTAAAGCTGTTTGCTGTACAATTACCATTATTCTTATTAAGAATAGTTCACAGATTTCAGTAAAAGCACCAAACTACTATGACATATATTTGCACGATGAGCAGATTTAAAATGACCACAACTGTAACGTTTTATTGTCATGGAAGTAGATTTTCGTTGTTAGATTACTTTATTCATAATGTAAAGGAACATTTGATGAGGTGCTCTCATTATGGATAATGTTAGTTATATCATCACTCTAGACTAAGCGATTTATTATGCTATGCTATATTAATGTGTACCTTTGTAATAGGTTGCAGGAAAAGAGGCTTTTGAAATATTATTTTTATGCAAAGTCACAAAATCTTTGAAGTATTTTTTTTTAAGATTTGATGGTCCATTACATAAATGCGGTTTTTATGCTTCCGCGACAAGTGGAATTAAAGTCGGCTTCAAAATAACTCCCCTAGTGGTACAAATTGCTTCTAAAACCACTTTGATGTTAACAAATCAAACCTGGTCTGGTTCCAGGAAATAAAAGAAATTAGAAAATCTCTCTTGGCCACTTAATACGATCAGAGGTAGTTCTCGAGATGACTGGAAAATGAAACTACTACCATTCGATAGGTTTTTTTTTTAATACATCAGTGTATTTTAATGTGTTTTTCTTAGGGTAATATGCTACAAATTATTTCTGTATTTAAGCTACAGATCATTTACCATCATCAACCAACAAGATGCAAACTCACTGAAACCCTTCAAGTGAAACCATTTCCTCTACTACAAGTACGTTTTAGGCCCTTCAAAAACAGCAGGAAGACAGAGATAATAGCCAGGTCATCAATGACCTAAATAAAGACTCATGCACGAATATATAAACCACTCTGGACCCAAGTGTCTATCTGACAGATAGGAGGTGGTAGTGGTGGATAACAGAGTGGACCTCAACCATCATCACAGAGCTAAACAGGAAGCAAGATTAGCCGAGGACAATATCGAGAACATTGCTGAAAACATTAACCTGTTGGGAGGAATGTAATTTACTTGGGTATCTTCTCATCACTCCACACTGTAAACCCAGCAGAGTGATGGAGAGGCTGAAACATGAATGTGTCAGTGTCTGCTTTGTGCAATTAAACTTATAACTTTGTGAAAATGTAGAAGAATTACAATCTACGAAAATGAGGTTAATTTTACAAATCAGCACGTCTTGTGAGTTGGTTTCAGGATCAAGAATGAGAAGAAGAGAAGAGTGTGTTTGACTCACCTTCTTGTAGTATAACTGTGTCATGGGATTCATCTGGCCAGCCTGGAAAAAGGAAAAGAGAGCTGTGTTACTACCACGAATGGAGCAAAGATAGTGAAAGAAACAGACATGTGGATGGCTGCATGGGTTTGGTCCAGTTATCATTATGGTCAACAGCTGAAGCCACGAGTGGCTGCAAAAAAAGCTCAGAGGTTAATCGAATAATGTGTAACCCTGAGCTCAGGACTGCTGCAGCGCGCAACATTACATGAGTCATACTGTTCACACTGACACAGCACAAATGCTTTTTACTAAGATCATTCATTTCTGTCCCATTTTCACTCAATTGTCCTATTATTAGAGGAGAACCACCAGCTCATGACTTCAGGTTTTAATTTAACAATATTTCGGCCTTTACATTTTCTGTAGGATTAAAAAGTAATCTAGTGAACAACTGTTTCTAAATCTCAGGTACAATCCACACAGATCAAAGAAGAAACACAGAAAAACGATTTGCCCCATCCTCATTTTTTTAAATTACCCACTGTCTCAGATTGGCAAAAGTTTGCAAACAGTTGGTGTCTCACTTCTAAATAAAAACAAAAAGCCAAAATGCTGCAATCAATAAGTGAGTCTGCACCAATGAGTGCAACTTACCTATGACGTGTCTCATTGCAATAAGGGACTTGACTCAAGTGACTGCCAGCTAGGTATATTTTTATATAAAAAGCAAGCATGCCCAGTGCTTGTGTGACTTTATTATTTGTATGATTCCTGTTTTAAATCTAGGTTTTTGCTGCACTACACTACATTTTACACTTTGTGTATTTAGATGGACAGTGACAGATTTGCCAATTTTTGCCTATATGCAACTGTTAATTGCTGTATTCTCACAGACTCAATATAATTGCCAACTTGACCCCATTCAAATCGCAACATAATAGCATGCTGACTGGTCTCTTTTTACAACCATCTTGTTGCGCTAAAATTGCTTTGAAGAAGGCAAAAGTGTTATTGAAGCAACCACTTCAAAAGGTAATGAGATCACAAGTTCATTGCACAGTTGTGATCTTTCCGTGGTCTCCAACCACTTAATGCTATGATTGTAGCATTAAGCACGTTCACTCTCAGTGACATCACGTGTACGAAGAATAGAAAAAAGACACTAAGAACTTTTGGCTCATAGGGACTACTTCCATATACAAATACAATATAAAGACTCATCGTGATGACAAAACATATGTATGCTAGAGTTATGACTGCATCGTTCCTGGCATGAGACTACACCAAACAACAGTAAGAAATTCTCCTGGATTTACACTCAGTGTAGAAGTTGTTGAATGCAGCAATGAAGACCTAATATTGTCAAATCTACTTAAAGCTTCAGCTAATTCTACCTTATACCTGAAGAGCTGCTGAGAAGCTGACACAATGAGACGGTGATGGACGAGTGGACAGCTGGAGCAGTGCAAAGTAGTGAATCCTCATACATTCAGCACAATACAAAGTATACAGGCCACAGATAAGCCTGCAGTATTAGTGTCTCCAGCCTCATTATTACATGTAATCCCCATGAACCACCGACTCCTAGAAAATGTTTAGAAGCTCTTCATGTCAGCACATCTGTGCGTGTGATTGTGTATGTTACAAATCACACAGACACTGCACAGTAATTACCTCACAGTTGTTTATTTAAGGAGTAAGCATCGAGGACGATTGTGATTAATATTCCAGCAGTAGGAAGCCATCAAAACGAGAGGGTGAAAAATGCCGCTAACAATCTACACATACCTTTGAATAACAAAGAGCAAATTTATGAAGCTGCTGAGTTGAATACTGGCATGAGCAAAGTACTTAACATCTCCTGTAGACAACAGAATGAAAACAGTGGAAATCAGCACCGTGTTACATCTGAATATCATTAGTCACACAAGTTAAACACAGAGGCCAGGGGCAAACTGCAGTCTGTACAGGTGCTCATTTCCAGCTGTTCTCTCCACGGTATAAACACCCGAGGAGGTAAATTAAAGCACAGACTGCAGAGTTATGCAGAGCTGACTGCAGTAAACAGGGAAGGATTTTGAGAGCTGGTTCTTAAAGCTCTGATGCCAACAAATTTAATAAGAAACCTTTAATCACCCTTTACTCACCCTCGTTCTTAACTGATGGTTGCTCTTTAGAAAAGATGCTATTTTAAGCAGTGGATTAACTGAGGCAAACCCAGATCACATTAGTTCAACACTGTAATCTTTCAATGTTCGTTTAGTAAAACAATGTTTTGTGTCAGGCTGGAACTTAGGACAAGTAAACAAATGGCCACATCCACACATAGGCCCAACATAGACTCGACAGTTAACCTAACAGACAATTAGCATTTAAAATGGCCTGCAACGTGTAAAACTAATGTTACATATCTGCTTAGAAATGTAATTTGCCAGCCATGTTTGCCTGTAAGTAAAAGGAGAAACAGCAAAAAACTAGTTGTGATTACTTTAGTTGTCACCACAATACCCTGCTCACTCATAGTTTGCACGGAAGACACCAACTTGTCTGCAACCACTTGCCAACTAACCATTAAGGAGGCCAAAAACTTGGAAAAATCCAAACCAGAAACCGAGAAGGTTTGCCTTCAAATTAAAAGCCATGTTTTAAAGGGTGCGACTCTTACTTTGAAGGGAAATAGTGTCCCTTTCTGGTTTGTGTCACACTTTTCACTATTTCCCCTTCCACAGCTAGTAGTCGGCAAGTGTTTGCCAACATGACTTCTATACAAAACACATGCAACGGAAATGTTTTTCTTCCCACTGTAACCAAGTACTCAGTCATTTAGGACTTTGCATCGTTTGGTTTTTCTATATTGCTGAAGTGTTTTAAACTTACAATATAACATATATAAAAATTATAAATGGCTTAGACATGATTGTTGATGACAGCATTGTCTTGTAATAGCCAGAATGACCAACAGAATGAAACACCTACTTTCTTTTTGGGTTTTGTTAAAAAATAAAAATAAAAAGACTGATTATCAGCTTAATTGTCTTATTAAGATAAGAAAGAAACACTAGTAAACAATGGAGTTCTTCAAGCTCTAAGGCTTTAAATGTAGACTGCAGTGATGCTCCAGACTGTGACCAGCATGCAGACTTATGGACATTATCTTGCAGATGATGACAGATATGCTAATGTCACAGATGTGGGTTAGGACTCTGACACTGTAAAATGAACCTATTATTGCAGTACCGATACAGATCTGCATTTCAACAAGGCTGTAATTGGTTTGGCGATGCAGCAGAGAGGGAAGAAAATGCTGATGGAGTGCAGAGAGATACTGTTGGAGGCTCTGCCATTTGAACATCAAGAATGAAAAGAAAAAACAAAAAAACAAGACTGGGTATTAGTTGGTGAAGGATATGAGCAGACCTGATATTACAGCAGTGACTGTGGAGAAAAAAGAAGTGCCTGCTGGTCACAAAATAATGATATTGTTCTCGTACTTTTTTCAGGTGTAGCTAATTTCACAATTCATTATCTCAGATGTGTAAACATTAAATGGCACATCGAAGAAGCGAACAAAGACTTTTCTCAGAGATTGATTGTTGGAGAAAACATGGCAATACGGAGTCGGTCTGCCATCAGTCTGAGATTGAATGGGGTCAAGTTGCCAATGTGTTTGTGATAATTCAGCGATTAACGGTGATAAATCTGTGAAAGTCACCACTCTTTTGCCATCTGCTGTGATCTACATACACAGAAATTCACTCCAGAAGGTCACAGGTTTGAAAGTGAAACTCTTTCAATTCTTCTACAAATGGTGGCGTAGTTGCTGCAGGACAGCAATTTAATCGTAAAATAACATTCGGTTTGCCTCTGACGCTCTTGATGTCTCGTCTGTGATTGATCCATTTTTCTTGCTTTATTCAGTTCATGTTTGTTCATTTTCGCTGCTAAATAGAACAGTTAAGGAGTTCAGTTGGTGCATAATGTGAGTAACATTGTTAAACAATATCAATATTTACCAGAATAACTGTGACAATGTTTGCCATAACTGTGCGGCTCTATGGGATCTACATTAACTCGATAGAGTGTGCTCTGTTATTAACAGTTTGGCTCCGTACACTTATATGAAAGTAAAATGTGAATAAGATGCACATATTACAAAAATATTAATACAGTGGAGGTTTTCTACCCAGAGAAAACAGTGAGGACGCAATGAAAGCAACACTAAAGCAGCAGCTTCAGTCCTCCAGACATTGCATTCAGGCACAGTACTAAGTGTAGGCCACGTTTGCTTCAGTAGTGCTCACATGAATTAGAAGAAATGACACTTTAACTTTAAAAACAGACTTCAGGTTGCATAAACACACATTTAGAGAGGTGAAATCACAGACATTGCAAAAAAAAACAGCGTCTGTGCAGAATGAAGCTTCAGTTCAGGACAAACATGCAACTTGATCTAGAAACAAACTAGAGACAGAAGTTACTGAATTGATTGCACACAGTAAACTGAACTTAAACCACCATTTCGCACATACACCTCGATAAACACACGCTACAACAATTTTATCACGTTTGAATCAGGAGTGGAGTACCTTCTAGGTAACAGCAACACTTATAACACAGAATAAGTGGTTGAAAGCTGAACAATACAAAATAAAGTCCATCAAATACAGGATATTTGATTTAAATGTGACAGGGATCCCAGTATACCTCACCAGAGTCTGACCCATGGCCCTTTGCAACATGCGGTCCCTGTCAAATCTTCCTTCCTACACCATCTAATCAAGGTAAAAATACACAGTGCCCTCTGGTGGACAGTAGACACATAACATGCTTGAAGGGTGTTTCTCCCCTTCCCTTTTTACTTAAATAAATCCTCATTTATTGAACACCAATAAATCGACAAATATTTAATATTGGTTAATAATATTGGTTTGGCTGAGAATAACCTCCAACAAATATAAGATTAAAAAAAAAAAAAGATAACTTTAAAAAACAAATGTAAAAAGGTTATAAATTCTCTGGGTCAAAGTCAAACAACTGGTGAATAAAAACAAGCCCAAAAGGTGTGTGTGTCTGAATATAGCCATTTATTAAAATGTATCTGAAATGGGTCCAAGAAAATTCCACCTATAATCTAAAAGCAGCCCAATGACAATTTAAACCCAGGACCTGGCAACCATAATTACATGTTTCACATTAGCACTTTGGTGATCGCACTTTTACAGCATTTTCTTTTGTCTTAAAAAAAATCATTTGTATCTTTTTAAGGTCCTGTATCTAAAAACACAACAGTGTGTCATAGATCAATGCATCACACACACACCTAGCTCATCCTGTCAAGTTCAAGCACAGTTTGCTTCTTTGGAGAAGAGGGACAAATCACTGGCACAGAGCTACAGGTCCTGAATCCTAAATGTGACCACAGAGTCTGCTGTGAATGACCAGCTGTCAGGTTATCTGTGCGTGTGGATAGTCGTGGTTACAAATCAGGGATTTCTTCACCTGAGTGTGATGCAACCAGCTTTCACTGCTGACACTGTCGCACTTTCACAGCATTAGGTTTGTCATGGGGAAAAAAAGAAGACGTCTCCGCTGTCAGTGGCCTCTTTATCAATGGCTGACAGACAAATGAATACCTCCAGTTACCACCATTGTCAAGTCAACAGAAAATGACAGAGTTGCTGACTGGCAGAGGCCGTTTCCATGGTGCTTTGAAGCACAAGCGCAACCAGAAGTTTTTTTTTGTTTTTTTACAGTCAGTGCGAGGTCGATCGTCATCCCGAAATCCTAAAAGCACTTTCGTTGTTGCACCTCAGATAATTTATTTCTGCATTAATGAGACTGATTAGGCTCTATTAGCCACACAGGAAGGAGGGAAGAGGAAAACGCCGTGACCTTGGCGTCATGTATGCGTCTGCATTTGTGTAATGAGCTCCAGTTTGTCATTTTAATGCAGCTGATTTATTATGCAATGAATGAATTCACGGCCAGGATGACCTTCACACCCGTAGAGGACTGGACTGGATCAGGAGAGCGATGAACTGGTTTGAGCTGAGCTGGATGATTCTACAGCAGACAAAGCTGGACTGTAAAGTAACAAAGTGAACGTGACTTGACCTGCATTAAGCGCAGTTTCATTTACTGTGAGTGGGCTCTGCCAGGAGAGCTTCAGTATGACAGGTGAGTGAGAAGATGAACAGAGTGTGGTGTCCAAGAGCTTTAATGTGGGTCATATTCTGTTATTCTCTATATTTGGTCTCATATGCACTCTACTCTTGGATCCTGATGATGTCATAGAGAGGTGTTTTGCCTAACGAGGTCATCTCAGGCAAGCAGCTCTGTTCATGTTTGGGACACCTAATACACATAAGCAAGTAGGGAAGGGTAAGAGAGCTAAATGTTGCTGCCCTGAGGCCTTTTATTTAAAACTGAAAAGCTCCTGTAGTAAAGTCCAGGACGACTAGTGAGGAAGTGGAAGCGGGCATAATAGAAAGACATGAGAGGCAGCTGAGCTCCTAACAGAGCTAAAGAGTAAACAGGGATGTAAGCGTTGGTGGCTTTACTCTGGCACAATTCCTGACTTTCATGCAAGTTAGCAACAGACTAACGCAAGCAGGCAGAACCTTTTTAGAAAAGGCAGCGGTATTTGTTAGCCATACAAAAAGTCTGTAGTGCGGTCAGAGGTAGATGTCTGAATGTGCTGAGGGTGTTAAAGAAAGTCTGTAGGCGTACTGATGGATGAATGCAGTGTTACACTTGTGATGTGGAGAACCAGGACAAGGAAAATGTTGTTTGTCTTCCTTTTATGTAAATACCTCATCAAAAATGTAGCTTTCATCATTACAGAGTGTCTGCTGCTGTGCTTTTCTTTAGTTTGTAGCAAGGTTACTAAAACTAAAAAGTGCAAAAAAAAAGCTTAAATATTAATAAAATAAGGAAACGTACAAACAATATTAAAAAAAGAAAAAAAAAAAAAAAAAACTTAAAAATTAAAAAAAAAAAAAAAAGTAAAAAAAAAAAAAAAAAAAAAAAATTTTCCTGCCAA